>JAXCLQ010016078.1:0-36087 GCA_035584115.1 Cedrela odorata | reverse complement strand
AAGGTATATTGTTGTATGCTTAGATTAATAGAAAAATTTACATTATCATGTGATATTAGGAAATTGATGTAAATATGATTTTTATTAGGTTGTTATAATATTATGAATTGATAGGAATTTAATTGTTATATGGTGTTAGTGTTGGAATTTGGTAGAAGTGTAGTAATAAGTATATGTGTGTATATATATATATATATATATGTAAATTGATACTAATTATGGACTTAGAATGGCATAATTGTAAAATGAAATTAAATCTCGGCAATTTCAGTAGGCCGAGTTTGTTTGTGACATAATTGGGAGTGCTCGAAAATTGATAACGGGTTGTGTCGAAAGTGTGTGTGTGGTTACCGAAAGTGTGTGTGTGTTTGCTGTAATTGCGTGTGCACAGTGTGGCAAGAATGGTTGCGAAACCAAACAAAATTTGAGTGATCATTGTGCCGGCCTATATGAGTGTTTCGGAGACGGAAAAATGAAGGAATTAGAAGTGATAGGTCGTAGGTTCGATGGCCAAAATCTGTCAAAACCATATAACGAAATTATGATCGTCACAAAAAAAATTGCTAATTAGTGATGGTAAATTTCGTCAGAAATAAAAAATATTTTTCGTTACTAAATGTATTTTTTATTCAATTAAAAATGAAAAAATTAAGATCGTCACAGAAAAAAATATTTCGTGGCATATATATTTGATTAAAAATTACATCATAAATTAATTATTATAATGTCACCATTAATTGACTATCGTATCATCATGTGTAACGAAAATTATATTGTCCCAAAAATATGTATACTTTTTGTAACATATTTTATATATGTTATGATATTTTCAGTGACATTTTTTTAAATGCGTTAAATGGAGCAAGAAAAAATTATTTTCTTTTAAAAAATCCAATGTAAATAATATTTTAGATGCAAATCCTATATAAATAATATTGATTCATGACAAATTATTTAAACATAGCATAAATAAAGTAAATCAACATTATAATCATAATCTAGTAAAAAAGGTATCCTACATAACAATAACTTAGAATCATAAAATAATGTAATAAACTAATGAACTTGACAATCATAAAATATCTCAATAGCATAAAAAAACTAAAAATCATCAAATAATGAGTATCAAAGATAATTATAACAAGCTTGCCACGTGAGTTCTCAAGATGTCAAGTCTTGTGTCGATGTTGTTTTTGTTGAGAAAGAGCCTATCTCACTTAATAAGAGCTTGAAAGTAAATTGGTAGTAGCTAAACAATCAAATAGGAGAACCTCGAACAAAAGCTATTCACGAATTAGAAAATGACAACAGATATAACATAAATATTAGACCTAACAACAGGATAAAATAAATGTTTCAATACTCACCATGAGTCAATGAATTCGTCAACTATTTCAAGCGAGTTATCCTTGAAAAATTCCACTGTTATAGAGCTCTTTTAGGTGTCTATTATCTGATTATGAGAAGAAACAATACAAAAATTATAAAAGAAATCTCAATTGGGATGCAATAATCACAAATAACATTTAGAGCGGAGCACACGTGCTTGAGCTAGATAGCCTCCCACAATTCCAATAGTTAAAATAAAAATTCAGTTTCAGTGAATAAAGTAAAATTTTATGTAGTAATTGTTGCAAACATGACAGAAAACTTAAATTAATCTTGTTGCGTGGTCACTATCATATCATATGTATGCCCACAACTGAAACTAACGTTTTAATAAGTAAAAGAGAAAAACTAAGATACTGTAGTTCAGCATATGAAAAAATGTACCACATATCCAAAGAGATCAGATTTCTTTGAATCCACCAAAGAATTCTCATCCTAAAAACACAAAGAACACTAACAAGAAAATTAAATCTAAAATGTTAATTTAAATTCATATTGAAGAACAAAAAGAGAATCTTTGAAGCACTGAAGAGTTGTAATATTGCATTATCAAGGAAAAATGGCTTACAATGTGTTTAAAGATGATACAATGAATATATAAATATGATAATCTTGAAAACTGTAACATTCTATAGGACAGTACCTTAACAACATATTCGTGATTTTCTACTTAAAAGTTCGACCTAGCCGCAGTTAAACAACTATTAATCACTTACACAATAATCTTAAAACATTTGTCATTTCCATGAAAAAAATAAAAGAAATTAAAAAGAAAAGAGCATTGAACTAAATAAAATATAACAATCAATTTCATTTTACAAAAATTCTCAAAACTTTGAGACCAGGTTCTGTATGTGGAGAAGAGAAAAAACAAAGCTAAGACAACAATCAAAGTGAACAAAACAATACTAGTAACACTTATTCGATTGGGTCCTTTCTTCTTTTACTTTGTAATAACAGGGCTTGAGGCTTAATACTCGCCATGAAATGCGAGCTTCAGTTTAAGTGCTACGAATTCACTATACCAATTCAAAAATTGAAGGTTGTTATAAATAACAATAAGAATAAAACTATTAAGAAACAATCACAATATTCTTTCTTTTTTTTTTCTTTTTCTTTTTCTTTTTCTTTTTCTTTTTCAAAATACGAAATTTGGGCAAACTATAAATTCAAAATATTCTCAAGCAAACAGGACAGGAAGATGAAAACAATAATTCAACTGAACTCTAGAAACGAAATGCAAAATATAGCGGGAAATTTTAGGTACAAATTTAAAGAAGTAGTTCATGTAAATACCTGTTTCCTTTGTCAAAGTGAATATCTCTTTGAGACAATTAATTTATATTTTCGGTTGAATCTCTCTTTGATCTTGGGTTCAATCCTCTTCGCTTCGAATTCCCGGTGGTGACATTCCTTCTCTAGTTTGGCGATTTCTTTCTTGGCAGCTTTCTTGCTGATCAACTGGGATGATTTTCTATCCTCCGCCACCTTACTTGATAAGGGAGTTTCGGAATCCAGCGACATTGTGCCTTAGGGTTTCACAGTTAGAGAATGGAATATTAGTATAAAAAGTAAAAGAAGATATGTAGGATATGATTTTGACAATGAATGTAGAATAAGGAACATTCGTAAACCCTCCACTTTTTCTCTTTCCTTAGGCCTAGGGAATAAAATTGGCTCAATATAAAAAGCTCGTATTGAGAAAAAGGGCTCTCACTATGACTTACCTTCAATTATTCTTTAGGCCAAAGGAATGAAAATAGCACGACACTAAAGGCCATCTTGAAAAATGTGCCCTAACTATGGCTTACCTTCAATTTATTTGTTTAGTTAAATATTTGATTTTTTTTCCTTTTTGCTTGGGTTAGGGAAAAATACTAGATAGTAAATTTGTAATTTATATAACATTATATATTAGTAATGATATATATTAGTGTGTTATATATGTTCAACATGAGTCAACAAAAGTCCTAAAAGAATGGTCAATAACAAGTAAAAGCCATTGCCCAATATTTATATATTACTATATTTGTAGCCTATACGATGTATTATGTAGGTAAATCTTTTGTTTTAAAATTAATATTGTTTGTTTTATTAAGATCATCAACTTATAAATACGACTACACAAAATTGAAATTAATGTATTTTGCAAAATATGTTTTTTATTTTTATTTTTTTCACTTTTCCAAGTAGAAAGTGAGTATGAGTTTGAAGTCATGATTGTTTAGAAAATTAGTCTAATTTTGTTACATTTTTTCTGTTTATATTATTATTATTTATTTATTAAGAGAAGAGTACACTCTTTTATGTACAAATAGAGCTTCTATTTCTTTTTTGCATTCAAAATCTGAGGAATATAACATCTTGGGTCTGTCAATAGATATATAGAGTTGTTCAGCCCAATCCATCATGCAATCAAATTAATCATGTAACCACACAATGTTCTACAATTGTTACATGCTATGTTTACAATTATAAAATATTTTCATGATTCAATCAAATTGAAGTACTGATTTTAAGAACATATTTGGTCTAATTATTGAATCTTATTCTATTTAAATTTGAAATCTATTATTATAGGGAAAGTAAACATACTCAGACTCCTAATCGATTAAGGAGTATCTAACAAAAGTCCTTATTAGAAATATGTTTTCAAGAAGGAAACAAAAAAGTAGCATCAAGGCCAAGCAATCATTCATGCTCTATAAAATTAGTGTATCATTGTCAAAACTAGTTTCTCTTCCTCCTTTTCTCAAAATTAGAAAGAATGCTGACAAATCTTGTTAAGTTAGCGGCCGAGAAGGTTAGAGATGCCGCAGAAGAGTACTTCAAGCTTCAAAACATAGATATGGCTCTAAAAACTCTCAAAGAAGCAAAGGATTTCAACTCAGATTTACCCAACATCGACGATTACTTCACCGCCTATATAGTACGTGAATTAGCAGCGAGAAAATGTAGCTGTTACGAACTTCTAGCCATTATTGATCCAGAAGTTGATACGAGCGTTATTAAGGAGTAGTACCATAGATTAACACTGATGTTGCACCCTGACAAGAACCCTTCTATTGCCGCCGATGATGCTTTCAAGCCTATCAAATCAGCCCTGGATGTTTTGATGAACCCCGAGAAGAGAAAAGCTGACGACAGTCGATTTTGTTCCATGAAAGCTAAAGTGGATTCAAATTGGTATCGGCCTCTAGCCCCTGAAGATCAAAAGTTCTCAAGAGATTGTGGAAGTCACGAGGCTACTAATGCTTCATCCGAATTCAAAAAGACTGACCCACCAAGAAAAAACTGTTCATGCCGCAAAAGATACGAAGCGAGGTACAACAAGCGATCAAGATGGTAGTAGAAAGATTATAATTTCACGCGATGGTAAAGATGAGGATGTGCTATAGTTTGGTGCCAAAGATACTAGTTTTGCTTTTGGCTTAGGTTTCTTCTTTGGGAATCATCCAAGTTCCAAGTGTAATCAACTATTCGTGATCTGCAATTTGGCTTTTAGCGTGATTAATGAAAATGTTATTCACGCTCAATTCTTTTCTTTTATAATTCTTCAATTTATTCACTGTCATTATGTATGTGTTCTTCGGCTAGTTTATTATTTTACATAATAGATTTAATTCTCAACATAATATGATTAAGTTATTAATTGCATGCCTGCGTCGAAACAAGCTATCAAAAATTTACCACTTAATGCTGAAACCCTAACACTCGGTTACATGTTATATCCATATAGAATTATAAAAGTACCTAATTGAAGACATGAAAGCTATGAAATATTTCAATTAATCTGTACAAGATTCTTAATAATATTCCAAACATAGAAAATATATTCAAGTAAACAAAATTTTCACATTTTTCAGTTAAAATGGAAAGCCTCTGCTATCCATTTCTTAGATGCGTGCTTCAGCTTAATCTTCTTTTTCCTTCCTGATATCTTCCCATCCTTGCCAACCTCTACGTCGCCTTGCAACTTAAGTCCATGAAGCCTAAACATTATGCCAATAGTCTTATATTGAAACCTGGTTGAAAAATCAATATTCTGCTGCGCAGTTCTATTTTTTGATATTGCACTATGAAGAGCTTTCCATGAACAGGAATCAACATTCAAATATAGATTGCGCATATCATAACCTATATTTTTACCAAGGTTGAAACCGAAAATTCGGTCCGTCGATGCTGTATCCAGGACAAAGTATAATACCAATAAAACGACATCAAAATAAATAGTTGTCTTTGTTTGGATTTTCAATTTCCATTGTACATGAGAGTTTGCCATCATCAATAGGTGAAGAAATATTATCTATGGGCAGAACTTGGAGCTCAATGACAGTGACGGTTGGGCTCTGAGTACGTAAACTTAGCCATAGACAAAGTGCAAGCAGCCCCAATAGGCCTACGATTTGTAGAAGCCAAAGGTAAAAACTTTTTGTTTCGAACATTATTATTATAATGTTCATGGAGATGGATAAGAAGTGTAATATGAAGGGATTGACAGTTATATATATTAATATGCAATAAGAGATGAGTTATAAAGGTTAAAAGCGAGTACTAATGGTGCTTATCAACGAGGGAATATTATATTTGCAAGTTATCAAAGTTTCTAGGGCTAGGGAATAGAATCTTTTCTTTGGTGTGACATTTAGCTTTCTGTGGCACATATAATAGAGCCTGAAGGCTACAAGAAACTTGGAAGTACCTGCATGGAAGCTGTATTCTCTTTTACAAAGAATACCATACCCCTGAGGACACTTATATAGAAGTATCGAATAAAATTAATCACAGTAAAATATAGTGATATGAGTGATTATATTAATTAAAAGTGAATATTGTTTATCAAATACTTCAATAAAAATGGTAAATGGATCGAACTGGCATGTGTTCAGTATTGAAATAGTAAATCAGTACAACTCGTGAATTCAAGTTGGCTCCGATGATAAATAGGTCAAACCAACATGAAATCAGTACAAAAAAATAGTGAGTCAGCATGGCACGTGAGTTCAAGTGGACTCATACTAGAGTCACATTTTAGGCACGCGAATCTTACAAACTAACACGCAACTTGTGAAGACAAATAATTAATTAAAATATTTAAAAATAATTTTAAAATTAGAAAAAATTCAACAATAATGAATAATGTGGAAGTATATAAGTTAAAAACTTATATTAAATAATATATTTTAATAATTTTAGTTAATTAACTTTTAAAAAATATTAAAAATTAAAAAAAGAAAAAATATGTACTAACACGACATAACACACAGCACGAATAAAATGGTTTTGTGGATCAGATTGGATCAACCTTTTAAGAATTAAGTACAACATGAAACAACACTAAATACAAATAAATTTAAATTTTATGGGTTCAATTGGAACGAAAAGAGATGTTTTCACCTTTACACTTGTAATTGGTTAAATATTTTAAATTTGGTGGTTAGTAAATATTAGCAATTAAGTAAATTAAGTATTATTTAAAACAAATATTTTAATGATTGTGCTTTTAAAATTAAAAAATAAAAATATAGTAATTATAAATTATATACCCCAAGACAAAGAACTCTATAAATTTTTTTATCAGATGAATTGGTTTTAAGAAAATTTGTGTGGTCATTCTAAACACATTCCTTGAAAAACTTCTAGTCAACATATATGTTTCCATCGTCTTATAAGTTTAATATAAGAAATTTTGGTGCTTAAAAAACTTGGCTTCGTTTTACAAGAAGAATACGAACTTTTATCCTTTTTTTTTTGAAAAAAAAGGAAAAATTACTTCTGCCATATTCAATCTCGATGAAGGTTGGTTTCAAAGGGTATGACTAGAGGCCATGATGATCATGAATATTCAACATAATCCTATATTAGAAACTCGAGAAAATGTACTAAAGAACCTAGATCATTGGCTTAATTTCATACCAACCTCTCATAATAACCTTCTTTTATTTTATTTTAATTTCCATCTTCAAAGGCTATAGTTCGAGGTACTTTTTATATGAGAAGATATTTATTAATTCAAAATACTTCAACAAATAACAAGGTATATATGCTTTAGTATACAGTTAAATAGAGGAAATCTATTACAACTTTGAGAAATTATTTAACATTCTTATCTAAACAAACTTCAATTTCCATCTTTAATCATCTTTTCACCATGTTCTGTAGCTTTATATCTCTGTCTCCCGAAATCTTTCCATTCGAACCAATACCTATGTATGCCTCAAAATCCATTCGATGATGCTTTGTCTCCTTTCTCAATATATTATACCTAACAATAGTTTCCAGTTGAAACTTGATCATGTCTGTAGAGTTGCTCATAATTCCTTTTCTAAACTGTTGGTATCAGCTTTAACTAGTACTTTGTATAAAATAGTATTTCGATAGACTTGGTAGAAACCTAGCAAAGAATTATTTCTAATGACTATTGCATTTTTGGAATATTAGGTTATGTTGATCTTACCGTAATAAATGCATTTTCTTTTTGGGACTGGAGATTTCAAATCAAGATTAATAGAAGTACTTATTCATATGTCCTCATAGTTGTTCTGAAATGTTGGATTCCCTTTATTTAATGTGGGAACGTAGACATTAGTGACCATGTAAACAGTCATATCACCACAGAAATCAGAACCAGAACAATTATTATTGAATTATTAAATTGCCCACTACCTAGATCATTAATATGGCCAACATATTATCCCAGTTCATCCATGAAAATCAAGGACTCTTCTTAGCAATCGCTAGAGATTAGCATTATTAAACCAGGGACAAAAGAATGCCTTCAGGTCTTGATGATGAAGACTCTCCTCAACAATCGCTAAAGATTAGAAACATTAAGCAGAGGACAAAAGGATGCCCTCGAGTCTTGATAATGAAGAATCCCATTTTATCAAGGGCTCTCTATAAACAGGTTTCCTAATAAAACTCTTATTGCCAGACTCCTAATCCTACTTAAAGGATGCCCTTAGGTCTTGATAATGAAGAATCTCATTTTATCAAGGACTCTATAAGCAGGTTCCCTAATAAAACTCTTATTGCCAAACTCCTAATCCTAATTAAAAAAGAATAAGAGAGATAACAATCAATAGAATTATAAAGAAGGTAAATAACATAATCCTATTAGAACACTAATGAAAGAGTCTAATTGGGAAAGAAAGAAGCAAGTCAATGACTTAAAAAAATAGATAAATAATAACTAAAGGTACGCAGAAAACCCTTAAAAAAAGCAAGGTTGTTATTATGCCAAAAGGGGCATAAAATTTTAGAATCCAGTCAATGTCACTAGAAAAAGCAAAACCTCATACTGACTTAGGCATTAAAGGGTTTTTCGCAGCAAAACCTCATAAAATTTTAGAATTTTCTGTTTTCCATGAGTATCAAAGTATTAAGAAGACAATCATAATTCACCTTTGAAGATTTCAATCTAGAGATATTTCCAAATCAGATAAGAAGATTGTAACAGATTTGATCTCTCAAAAAAATAAATCAGGAGTTAAAATTTGGTGGACAAAAATTAGGTATTAACAGTTGACGTCGTCTGTGGGAAATTGAGCAAAAAGCCATCATTACTAGAGATATGGCGACTCTTGAAATAAACTGTAGAAGGGTAAATAAGAAGAGTGAAAGTGATAGCTCTTACGAACAAACGTCCACAAAACCAAATATCGTCAAGAATGATCTACAACCATCGAATTAGATGAGAGATGTTTTGGAAATACTTAAGGATAAATTCCCCAACATGATAGGAGGAAGATAAAGAGTTGATGAGAGACCTAAACATACTGCCTCAGCGACTGACATTTCATTTAAATGAATGCAATACATAACCTTAAGAAAAATCCCACGATAGTAAAATGAGAGGCTGAAGAGAACCTCTAACAAAAAGGTTATCTCCTAGCAATACGAGACATATTCTGTTAAAAAAAAAAAAAAAGGAGACGAGACGAGAAGGAATAAGGGATAAGGAAATAACTAGAAGATGAGGAAGTTTTACAAGAAAAAAAATCAGGAACCTGTTCAAAATCGTAATGTGAAAGAAAAGCTTAAAAAGCTTAAAAAGCTTAAAAAGGAAATTCAGGAATTAAGACGAGGACGAGGACAATCCAAGTCTGAAAGCGAGATAAACTATGAAGTAAAGTCCTCGATTTCAAGGGAAATCTTGAAATTAAGACTCCCTAGAAGGTTCAAACTTCCACAAATAACTTTATATATCGGTAAAATCGACCCTACGTTACAACTTGAGCGATATTGAGAAATGATGTTAGTACAAGGGTTTATAGAGAATGAAATGTGTAAATCCCCTTTTTCTTAACTTTGGTAAGGCAAGCTTGGGCTTAGTAGAAAGAATTAGAATCTAGATACATTAAGTCATTCTCTCAATTATGCGAAGAATTTGTATAGCAGTTCAAAGGGTCGTGTATGTTACTGAAAATATAAACAACTTAACGACGATAAGGTAGGGAGAAAATGAGACCTTAAAGTGTTTCGTCTTGCAATATCATGCAAAGGTGATGGAAGTAGGAACTTTCAGACACTGAATTGCACTTGAAGAGCTAAGAAAAAGGTTAAAGTGATGATATCATGTTAGTAATCTTAATTTAAAATTGATGATATCATGACATGCAACTCTGTGTTTTCAATGATGAACAAATTTATTATAATATTAATTTAATTTGTGGATAATAAAATACATTTGAATGTCTTATGAATTAAGAAAATTGTATATGAATTGACTTAAGAGCAAGCTAAACAATTTTATGTGAGAAATGTGTTTTTAACTTAACAGGATCGATACTTAGAGCTAAATGATCGACTTTGTTACAAAACGGATAGATACACTTGAAGAAGATCAATATTCAAAGTTTAAAATATCAATATCAATATCTTTACAAGTTCAAGAGTTCGAAAATATTTACCAAGTCAACTAGATCGATACCTAAAGTATTCGAATCGATACATGAGAAGAAGATCGATAAGCAGAGTTCACAAGATCGACACTTTGCCAACTCGAGAATTCAAAAATATTTACAAGGCAAACCAGATCGATATATGTGCTGAAAAGATCGATACATTACCAACTCGAGAGTTTGAAAATAATTATAAACAAAACCAAATTGATACATCTGAAGAATAGATCAATACATTGTAAGTTAGAGATTTTAGAATTATTTATGGACTCGATCAGTTCGATACATAAAAAAGAAATGATCGATACTCGAGATTGAGGGCTAGCCAAGATCCAAATTTGGCGTGAACAGATCGATACTTCCTGATGTTTTTAAAGCTCAACAGTAACTTCTACAATATTTATGGTGAATATTAATTGCACCAAATGAAGCCGTTAGACACAAGAGTCTTCGCAAGAAGAATGAGTATAAATAAAAGAATTAAAGACAAAAAGAATTAACAGAGCACATTTGAAAAATTCACTCGACATTCCTCTTAATTTCTTAACGTGAATACACTTTCTCTCTCTACTGTAATTGTACTTGATACTTCATTTGTGAGAGAAACTTATTTGTACAAACTTATTAAAATATTTGCTTTAGTGTGAGAGTTTTAAAAACAGAATCTCATTTTTTATTATTGTGGGTTTATCTTCACCCAGATTAAACAAAGATTGTATTGAGTTTCTCTTCACTCAGGAAAAAGAAAGTGTACAGTTGTCTTTCATCATAAAAAAAAGTTGTATTAGGTTTCACTTGACCTGTAGAAATAAGGATATAGTCAAACCTCATTAGTAAGCCAAAACCGAGAGAGTCGAAGTAGGCCAAACTTGCCCAACTACTATAAATTCTGTGTTTGCAATCTTTCTCTCTACTCTTTTATTTATTGCACAATATTGATAATTACATTCAATATTAGACATTAAATTTTAAATATTTCAATTCACCCCCTGCTTGGGTATTGCCAACTAGGACAACAAGTAATATCAGAGGCTAATTCTGTTTAATATGATTTACAACCTAGAGAAATAGATTAAAATGACATCTAGTAGCAACCCAGGACAAGTAGTCTAGGGACAATATACAAATAGGCTACCATTCTTTAATGAGACTGATTATGCATATTGAAAAAAGTATATGCAAATCTTCTTAACCACATTGGATTTTGAAATCCTCAACATAATAGATGGGTGTTTTTCATCCACAATAGAGGATAAGAGAACCAAAGAAAGAAAACTAAAGCCTAAAAGGGAATGGACCCTTGAAGAGAGAAATCATTTCACTCTAAATGGGAAGGCTATGAGCACCCTTTATTGTGTTTTAGATAGAGCTAAGTTTAATAGGATTTCTGAATATGAAACAGCTAAATCCATTTGGAATATGTTAGAAGTCACATACAAGGGAACAAGTAAAGTCAAAGATTTAAAAATTAGTATGCTAGTTCATGGTTATGAATTGTTCAAAATGAAGCCACATGAAAGCATAAAAGACATGTTTATTTATTTTACTAACATTACTAACGAACTAAAAGCTCTTAGTAAATCTTATTCCAATGCAGATATTATGATGAAGATCCTAAAAAGTTTGCCAAGAAGCTGGGAAGCTAAAGTCAAAACTATTAAGGAAGCAAAGGACTTGAGAATCTTGCCACTTGAAGAGCTTTTCGAATCACTCATGACGAACGAATTGGAAGGCAAAAGAAATGAGAACGAAGATAGAGAAAAAAGAAAGAAGAACGTTGCTTTAAAGAGTATCAAAAAATAAGAGGAAAAAGATGAAAGTGAAGAAGAATTTGATGAGAATGAGTTTCTTCTTATGGCCAAGAAACTGAAGAAATATTTTAACAAAGATAGGCCCAAAAGAAGAAATTGAAGAAGAAGAGACTATCAAAGAAATAACAAGTTCAAGAGGAACAACGTAAAGGAGAAAAAGAATGAGAAAGAGACAGAAAGCATCTATTATGAATGAAAGAAACTAGGGTATACAAGACCTAAATACCCACTAAAGAAAGATAAAAATGACAAGAAGAAAAAGACATTGAAAGTCACATAGGATGACTTATCCAGTGAAGAAAATACTTCTTCATTAGAAAATGAGCAAGCAAATTTTGCCTCATGGAAAAACAAGAAGATGAGGTAATCTCCTTATATCAAAACTCTACATATTATGATACATGCTCAAGTAGAGATAATGATGATCTATTGAATAATGATTTGGGTGCACTATATGAGGAACTTAGAGATAATTTTCAGGAGTTGTATATAAAACATAAAGTAAGGAAAAAGAACTCCATGATTTTAAAAGAAAATGATTCATTAAAACTAATTTAAAGAACTTGAATCAAAAATGAATCTAACATGTCTAAAGAAATTGTCGTATTAAAAGATGAAAACAAAACCTTGAAGGGTGAGATAGTCTCCATTAAAGGGGTGTTAGCAAAATTTACACGGAGGAAAAGAGTTATTAGACAAACTTTTAACTAGTCAAAGATTAGTGTTGGATAAAGCTAGACTTAGCTACAAACAAGGGACAAAACAAAAAGTTTATACTAACTATTTCATAAAATCCTCTAAACAAATAACTTCTTTTGTTATTTGTTATTATTATAATAAGAAATGTCATCATAGTAACACATGTCTGCATAAGAAAAATATATATAATGGTTATAAGATGCTATGGGTACTTAAGGGTACAAAACTTAAAGAAATCATATATCTTAAAATGGTTAAGACTTTCAAGGGTAGAACTAATGTTTATGGACCCAAAGTCACTTAGATACCAAAATAAAATTTTTATCTTATAGGGAACTCATGTGAAGAGTAATAAGTACAAGAAAATGTAGTTCATAGATAGTGGTTACTCAAGACATATGACGAAAAACAAAAGGCTATTTCTCTATCTAAATAAAGAGGAAAGAAAAGATGTAATCTTTGGAGATAATAGCCAAGACAAGGTGAAAGGTATTGAAACCATTGGCATTAACTAAATTTTAATTAAAAATATTTTGTATGTTGAAACCTTAAAATATAACTTGCTTAGCATTAGTCAATTGTGTAATTATAGTTACAAAGTTGTATTTCTTAAAGATGATTGTGAAGTGTTAGACGAGCATGCTAATAAACTATTCCATACACCTAGAAATAATGATGTGTATATCATAGAACTAGAAAACTTGAATAAATTAAATGATATTTGTTTGCAAGTTCTATGTGATGATTCTTGGAAGTGACATAAAAAGTTAGGACATTATAACATGGATCTCTTACAAAAATTAGTTAAATAAGGCTTATTAAGATACCTTCCTAAGCTAAAATTATTAAAAGATAAAGTATATGGTCCATGTCAACTAGAAAAACAAGTTAAAACATCTTTTAAATCCAAGAACCTAGTTTCTACAACAAAACCTTTAGAACTTTTATATATAGATCTTTTTAAACCTAATAGAGTTGCTTCCTTACGAGGAAAACTTTAGCCATATATAATTGTTGATGATTATTCTAGATTTACATGGGCATTCTTCTTAGAAAGCAAAAGTAATATTTTTGAAACATTTGAAATATTCTCAAAGAAAATTCAAAACAAAATATGTTACAAAATTGTAAAGATTAGGAATAATTAAGGTAGAGAGTTTATGAACAAAGATTTTGAAAATCTTTGTGATAAGAATGAATATTCTCATAACTTTTTTGCACCTAGAACCCCATAACAAAATGGTGTTGCTGAAAAAAAAATAAAACCTTACAAGAAATGGGTAGAACCATACTTAGTGAGTATAACTTACCTGAATACTTTTGAGCCGAAACTATAAATACTGCATGTCATATAACAAATATGATTCTAATAAGAAAAATCCTAAACAAGATTCCATACAAACTTATCTTCCAAAGGAAACCCAAAATTAAATACTTTAAAATCTTTGGATGCAATTAATATATTCTTAATACCAAAGACAATCTTGGAAAATTTAAGCTCAAATCCCACCTTGAAATATTTTTGGGATATTCCTCTAAAAGCAAAGCCTATAGAGTTTTCAATAGGAGAACTCAAGTTATAGAAAAAACCTTACATGTCACATTTAATGAATTTGATCCCAACTTAGCTAATTTAATTGCTAAAGAAAAAAAAAAGAATTGGAGATTATTGAAAACTTGAAAAACTTTAACTTAAATAATACATCTATAAAAAAAGGAAAAGGAATTGTAGAAGGAGAGGAAGCCACTAAATACTTCCTAAAGCATGAAAATTTGTATCTAACTTTTTAAAAGAACTAATTATAGGAAATTCCTCACAATAGGGCAAGACTAAAAGAGTGATAAAATAAATTAATGGAAACTTAGATGAAGTTCAAAATCTAACATTTATCTCTTAAATTGAAAAATGTCTAGAGGATGAAAATTGGTTAATGGTCATGCAAGATGAGTTAAATCAATTCGAAAGAAATTAAGTTTCAATACTAGTACCTAAACTTAATGATTATCCAACCATTAATACCAAGTAAGTATTTAGAAACAAGCTAAGTATTTAGAAACAAGCTTGACGAGAATGAGAATATGTAACATCTCTAATTTTGAAGGGTTAAACAACACTCAAAACAACACATATCACATTTAACTATAACAAAATTGAATATATATTAAAAATACACAAATATAACAACTAGTCACTTGTCTCCAATTATTAATAATATAAGTCTCCAAAATAAATCATGTAATCCAAATTACGCAACAAATAAAAATTTAGAAAATTATAATGCCTAGGGAACTAAAGGACAGCAGAAGCTCAGCCAAATCCATCCACTATGCTCATAAATCTTCAATCATCTATAATTATAATAAACTATATGAATTTTAAGTTCAATAAGTATACTAGTTTATTATATACACAAAATACACATATTATATATAATGCTTGTGCATGTTATCGCATGAGTAAAAAACATAATTATTTCAAAATTTTTATACCATTTAAACATTGCAGAAGCTTCTTTCAAAATTGACTAGAACTATCTTATTTCAATTACTACTTAGTAGAACTTCACTTATCACTGATTAAGCCAATGCCACCCGTCGATGACATATCGTATGTTGGCATATGATCTCAAGAAAAAATAATAAATACTCATGCTCGAAAGTAAGAGTCACTCGCTCACCCTGATCAGCAGTAAGTCCTCCTACATGCACAAACAAATACTCACACGAATGTGAAGACATATTATACTTAGGAGTACCCCAAAAGTCTCTCCTATATCATACGAAATACTTAACAATACACCAAACCCGAAGGAATAACTACACTTATAAAGGCTTTTTATAAAATTAAAATTGCCTACTATGAAAGTAATGAAATTTGATACCCTAACATACAGATCTTAACTTTCATAAACACTTCTATATAAAATTACTTTTTATCACTTAAAATATAATGCATATGTTCATGTTTCAATGTTAATGCATATAACTTATAAGCCGTCACATAAAAATACATCATCATATACAACTACATAAATACATAATAATGTGAAAATAAATACTTTCATAATAATATATAATTGAAAAATACTATTAAAAATACAATCAAATAGATACATAGATCACACTTTAACCTATAATCAAATATTGACATTCAGAACCCTCGTATACACTACTACAAGGCACAATATAACTTATGAGACTTTAGAAGTACAACTTACATCATCCAACCTATTTGGAACTTAATATTCCTAAACTCTTCAAAACTGACCTTATGTTATTTAAGAATTTTTCTTCTATCTTAAACGACGTTATTTTCTTATGAAATCATAACATAATATTTAATAAATATAATATAATATCACATTAAAATATGGACCACTAACTCCTCCTAAAACTATTTCTTTTCATATCCTGAATTTGATTATTTATCTTAACAGTGTTATAAATAATACTGAATAATCCACAATATTTGATTTTTAGAAAATATAATACATGTTTAAATATCCTAAAGTTTTGCAAAGGTGATATAGGCATATAGATATAAAGGAATTAAAAGTTTTAGAACTAAATTCATCTTATAAATCATTTTTAAAAAATTAGTTTTGAAGTCTTTAAATTCTCCTAACAGAAATCGGCAGTGAGTTATGTTCATTCATTATTTTATAACAATTCAAAAATAAAGAATTTGATCCTAAAATTTTAATATGATGTAACCAACATAATTATAAATCAATATAGAAAATATTATAATTTTTGAAGATGAT
The DNA here is from genome assembly GCA_035584115.1 of Cedrela odorata. NCBI lineage: Eukaryota > Viridiplantae > Streptophyta > Magnoliopsida > Sapindales > Meliaceae > Cedrela > Cedrela odorata. Next base: position 19,521 of record JAXCLQ010016078.1, on the reverse strand, counting down.
TTGATTAACTAAAACAATTTCGTCGTTCAGCTATTCTACAAAAATAAGTAGTTTTCAATATTTTAGAGTCAATTTTAAAAAAATCATTAAAAATTAAAAACTCAATATTTTTTTATAAAACTCAATATTTTTTTATGAAACAAAATTCATAATAACCTAAAATATCTAATTTATTTGCTTAATTCAGTTTAGTCAAATTTATAACACATGATTTTACAAAATTTAAGGATTAAACTACTGTTATATATCAACTCTATAAAAAGTTTTTTTTCATCTGTTATTAACTTCACAAAACAACATCCCTAATTCTTAATTATAAAAATAAAATAAAATCTAAACACCACAATCTGATTACAAAATTATAATCACCATAAATATTAAAACATATATAACAAAATAGAATACTAACTAATAATAACCATTAATTCCTATAAACCAATATAAAAATTAATCATAAACTTACAAATTTTTCTCCTTTTCTTCTTTTTCTCTTATTTTTCCTTTTGTTCTTTTGTCTTCTTCCTTCTCAAGTCCGCAAAATCTCTAAACACAACATTACCTATTTAATATATACTAAACGTAAAATTTCAATTAAATCCATAATTTATTCTTTTTATCTATTTTACCCAAAAGTTATAACTTATTACTAAAACATCTTATTAATCCTATATTATCCATATACCCTTGTAAAAATATAACACATTATAATTACATAGCTATATAGTATATATTTAGAAACTGTGGGTGTTACAAAATATATCTAGAAACAAAGATAAGTTAATCGCATAAGGAAATAGTCAAGAAGATGAAATCTGCTATGACGAAACCTATGTACCCATAGTAAGATTAGAAGTCACTAGAGTGCTCTTACATATTTTAAAATTTTCAAATTTTATCAAATGGATGTCAAAAGTATATTTTTAAATAGTTTTATAAATGAGAATGATGGAGAAATTAATCAGACACAATTATGAAATTCTTATAGGGTGTTGTCAATTACACAAAAACTTTCAGTGAGTTTCTGCCTCCAATTAAAGTCTCAATTCAGTCTCAATCTTCTATATATCTTAACTTAAGCATTAGGGTTAGGTTTGATTTTCAATGGATTGTTATGAGTAACAGAATTGCATGTGTTTTCCTACGCTGTGGACCGAATCCTTTCTTTGCATCCCCAAAGCAAGTCAGGAAAGACAGGCTAGCTTCTAATTTTGAAAGTCAAATGTGAGAATCACCGAGAAAATATTTTTTTCAACCAATAGATGATCTCTTATCTGTCACAGTGGATAAATCATATTATACAAGCAGGTCAACTCATGCTTCCTAATAGTTTTTTTTTTTTTTAATTTCCTAATTAATTGTTCGATGATGAACGCGGAGTTGAGGATCTGAATTCCTTTTCTTCAAAGGCCGGCTACAGAAACCAGACAATTAATAACGAGCTAGAGGCTCCCCCAAGAATGATTTCAAGTTAAAATAAAATTGATTCACTAAGCACATCCCAACTTCTTTCTCCGATCAACTTTTATTTTTTTAATTTCAAAGTCTAAAAAAATAACATCTGCATTTTCCATTTGTTTGAACTGATCAAACCAAAGACAAATGAAACTTAATTGGAAACTGTCAACAAGATTAAACAAAGAAAGAAAATAGTGCCGGGCAATAAAGAGTTGACTGTAAAACGTCAAGCTGTATCCTAGGCCACAAATTAACCATTATACGCCACTCGGCTATTGAACTTAAATCTATATATACGTTACAACATCGCATGTACAAGGCACATATTTCAAACCATATGATAAAGTAATCACTACATTAACATTGTCAAATGTCAACCAGGGCAATTTTAAGTTCCAAGATAAGTGCATTCCGGCCACTTTTCCGATCATCATGTCTTTTCCTTTTAGTTTTGATAGTGAGTTGCAGTCCCCCAGAGGACCCCATCGAATGTTCATCAAATAATTCCGCGTGCACGGTCACAAATGCTTTTGGCATATTCGCCGATCGAAGTGTTTGTAAAGCAGCCAACGCAACGTACCCTATTTCTGAGCAAGAGCTGATTTCAATAGTATCAAGGGCAACCATGGCCAAAAGAAAAATAAAAGTTGCAACACGTTTTTCTCACAGCATTCCCAAGTTAGTTTGCCCAGAAGGCGAAAATGGGTTGCTTATTAGCACAAAATTTCTTAATCGTTTACTAAATATCGATTTTCAAGCAATGACAATCACAGTAGCGAGTGGAGTGTCATTGAGACAAATAATCAACGCAGCCGCCAACGCTGGACTAGCATTGCCGCCGACACCTTACTGGTGGGGTGTAACCATCGGTGGCCTTCTGAGCACGGGTACACATGGAAGCTCATTATGGGGCAAAGGAAGTTCGATCCATGACTATGTTGTGGAACTAAGAATTGTAAGTCCAGGAAAACCTGAAGAGAGATATGTTAAGGTCAGGGTGCTCAATTAGAATGATCCTGATCTTGATGCGGCTAAAGTTTCACTCGGTGTTCTCGGAGTTATTTCTCAGGTATATATGTTTTTCAATCTCCAGGCCTTGTATTGTATTGTATTGCATTGGTTTGAAGTAACAGTTTGACCTCTTTTGTCGTGTTTTCTCCATATGTATTATATATCCACAGGTGACTCTGAAGCTGCAACCGCTGTTCAAGCGATCCGTCACCCGTGTGGAAAAGAATGATGCCGATTTAAAAGATCGAGCGGTTAGTTTTGGTAGTGAACATGAGTTCGCAGACATAACTTGGTACCCCAGTCAACGCAAAGCAGTTTATCGAATTGATGACCGCGTTTCCCTTAACACGTCTGGCAATGGTTTGAATGAGATCTCAGGCTTCCGCACCATGTCTTCGCTTGCAGTAACAGACCGTAGAACTACTGGTTAGTGCGTATATATGTAAATACTTATTTATTCATTTATTTAAATTTAAATTTTGTTAAGCCTTAACCTAGTTTTTGTGACTAGTTAAACAAATCTTTCGATCCTTAAAAAGAACGATAAACTACTCTAGAGTTGAATAATTAACAACTTGTTTTGTTTTTGGTGCTTTATGTGTGCTGTTAAATTAATCAGAGGATATTCAAGAATACACTGGTGAAGTTCAAGGGAAGTGCACCAGTGCAAAGCTCGTTAAATCGACGCTCACAGCCACTATAACAAATGACGGTATTTGCTTATTATTTCGCGAAAAGTTTCTTATCTTCAAGGCTCGATTGGAAAAACACCCTTTCAACTTAAAAAAAAATAATAAATAAATAAAACTGAGAGGTACTGTTAATAAATAACACTTGACATAGAGTTAATTAAAATGATAATATATATATATATATATATAAGATAAAATCGCTTTATGCAATACCTGTTAGCTACAGATTTATTTCATGTTATATAATGCTAAGTGAAATTAGTGATGAGCATTATTTACCACACTTAAATTTATTCCAATTCATCTTAAAATTTATTGTGACCTTTCGCACTGATATATAGGTATTACTTTTACGGGATATCCGGTAATCGGAAATCAAAATCGTATTCAATCAACTGGGACTTGCCTCGATAGTCCTCAGGATGGATTGATCACCGCATGCATTTGGAACCCAAGACTCAAGGGCATGTTTTATTATAATTCAGCAATCAGTGCGGGACTGTCTGTGGTTAAAAACTTCATTGAAGATATGCAGAAAGTGATTGACTTGGAGCCAAGATCATTTTGTAGTGTGGAACTTTATGGTGGAATTCTCACTCGTTATGTTAAAAGTTCAAGTGCCTTCTTAGGGAAACAAGAGGATTCATTAGAGTTCGATTTCACATATTATCGAAGTAGAGACCCCATGGTTCCTAGGCTTTATGAGGGTTTACTTGAAGAGATAGAGCAAATGGCTGTGTTCAAGTACTGGAGGCTACCCCATTGGGGAAAGAATCGAAACGTAGCGTTTGTCGGAGTAATCAGAAAGTAAAAAAATGCTAAAAAGTTCTTGAAGATTAAAGAGAAATATGTCCATCAGGACTCTTTTCTAGTGAGTGGACAGATCAAGTTTTAGGACTAAAAGATGGGGTGACCATAGTGAAAGAAGGTTGTGCACTTGAGGGGTTGTGTATATGCTCAAAAGACATTCATTGTGCCCCGAAAAAAGGTTATTTCTGTAGAGCACAAGAGTTTGTAGGAAGATATAATTGATGAGTTAGCATATGTAATTCCAGCTACAAACCTATTGAGCATGTGAAATCCTAGATCTTGTGGTTCTCCACGAATCTTGGAGCTTGTACGTCTCATTTATATTATGTCATGTCTGTAGTTGTTTTTGTAATAAAAAATATAAATCTGCAGAAATAATAACGATCAGTTTTTAACATGTTCTTTACTTCCTATAACTTTTTGATTTAACTATTGGTTTATGTTTTTGACTTCATAGACTTTTTTTGATTGAATGAGCAAAAGGTCTTACATATAAAATAAGGATCTAGGGCTCATGCTTCAAAATTTCTGATATAAATTTTTGAAAGTCTGCCAAAAATTTTTTTACTAATTGTTCGAGATGTTAACCAAAAATATTTTGATAAAAATATTCTTCGAATGACGACTCTTTCAAAATCTCATATGATAGTATTACGATAAGTAGTGGGGTCCTAAATTAAGATTTGGCTAAACTTTAAATTCTTAATGACAAGGTGTCGGTGTCTTTCAAACCCTCTGCCCATTATTTTATTACAATAACAATTCGGCGAGCTCGCTTAAGGATTCAATAAATTCATTAGATTGGCCACATAGGGATGATCATTCCTGACGGGAATACGGAAAGCCGAAATCTTTACAATAATCAGATCTTAAGTAAGCTCATTTCCAACCTAGAAACCCATTTCATAATGTTGCAATTGCATGTGGACATGCAAATGCACGAGACAGAACTTGTTCTTGGCTGCTTTTGATTCGAGTAGTCTTTTTGCAAATATACATATGTTTACAGAGCATTTTCACACTTTCCCAATAACGATCTCCTACGAATGAAATCCTTATTTGGGATGGTCGGATAGATTCATTCGCTATTTCATGCCGGAGAAAACAGAGAAGGTAAAAACAATAGAGCGAATTTCAACCCACAAAACAAAAAAAAACACTCGCTGGTATGCCGAATATCTCACTTATTTACTGCTGTTATCAGCTGTTTCTATTTCTGTTCTGACGCCAATGTCCCCAAAAATGTCGCCTTATTTAATGAAATAAGTTCGGAGGTAAGCAACTATATATTTTTTTAATCTGTAAAAATCTTACATGCGATGCAATCCAAATCCTATAGATGAACGATTGAGAATTAGGTTTAATCTAATGATTGCACTTGGAGTTAGATCTTCTTGAAAAAAAAATAAATTAGATGATGATAAGGGCAAGGGCTTACCAACAAAAAGTGTTCAATTATTACAACAAACACGTTTAGCATCAATCTTTTCAAGTTAGAGACTGGGTCCTGAGACAAGTAACGTTGAACACCAAAGTGTCAAGAGAGGGTGTCCTTTAAGCCAATTGGGAAGGACCATATAAAATCATTCAAATTCTCAAGTTTGGAGTTTATAAACTAGAATTACCGGCTAGGAATAGGGTCAGGAAACCATGGAATGCTAAGTGATTTAAGTTGTGTTTCTCCTAAAACCATCAAAATTTTGTAACAATTTTTGCCATAAAAATGAATAAAATCATTATTTTTCATCAAAAAGCTCTTGAGGAAGTGCTTGAATCAACATATGATTTCAAACTAAGGAAATAAAGATATACAAACGTCTCGGGATAATATCCTTCCAAAACCTAAACATGGGTAACTTAGTTCCCAAACATATATTTCTAAAACGTCTTGGAGTAATATCCTCCCAAAAGTCCAAATATGAGTGACTTGGTTCCCAGACGTTTATTTCTCAAAAATCTCGAGGTAATATCTTCCCAAAACCTAAACATGAGTGACTTGGTTCTCAGATGTATATTTCTAAAATGTCTCGAGGTAATATTCTCCTAAAAGCCCAAACATGGGTGACTTGGTTCCCAGACGTATATTTCTAAAACATCTCAGGGTAATATCCTCCCAAAAAGCCCTTAAACATAGGTGACTTAGTTCCTATACGCTTATCTCAGAAATGTCTCGAAATAATATCCTCCCAAAGTCCAAACATGGATGACTTAGTTCCCAGACGTATATTTCTAAAATGTTTCAAGGTAATATCCTCCCAAAAGCTACAAATGTGAGTAACATAGTTCCTAGAAGCTTATTTTTTAGATGTCTTGAGATAATATCCTCCCAAAGCCCAAGCATGGGTGACCTGGTTCTCAGATGCGTACTTTATGTTAATACCGAAGTAATACTATCATCAGCTTGAACAAGTCCTGAGCATAACCTCAGTACAAATAAGAGTAAATTGGGTTCCTAAATGATTAATTCTCATGTTCATAACTCAAATAAATCCTAAGAATGCCCTCAGGCAAAGCAGACATGGCTGTTAGAGGACTGAATCTTTAGATCATCTCCGAATAATAACCACAACTCACAAAGGCCTCAGAAATAATTTCAAAAGAGGACTCACAAAGGTACGAATACTCTCTAGTGACTATGCTCAACTTTCATCTAAAGTTAAGAGCGTCTGAGGTCTCACTAAATCTTGGGAGTGAAGTGAAGAGGTAAACAGTTCTCAGATTATCACCAACAACTTCAAGCCAAGGTAACAATATCTTAAATTCGTTAAGTTCAAAAGGTTAAACTAACGCGGTTCTTATTTGAAGACATTTGATCTAACATATAAAAGTCGGAAGATTAATGTTAACAAATCCTGTGTTATTTGTTCAACTTAGTCCAAGTTAGGTCTATCTTGAAAGTGTTATATACTCTAGTAACAATTGAAGCCTATGAATTAAAAAAAATATGTTGGATATTAAAGAGAATAAAAAAGAAAGTGAGGCAACCCAAAGACTTGTAAACCGAAAATATTTTTTTAATACACAAGTCCATTATATTATGTGTAGTTCATTATAAGATATAAAAAAAATAGACTAAGCTAAACTAAGTTTGATGGGCTGAGTCGGCTGAATCATTTATCGAGTTAGTAGGATTGACCTTAAGAGCAGGAGAGACCTTAGTAGCAGGAGAGACCTCAGTGGTAAGGACAACCTCAATAGCCTTGGCAGAAGGAACTTCAGTCACCTCGGCATAAGAAATCTCAACCAGCTCAGCAGGAGTGGTTGCCAAAAGAACAACAGTTGATTCTATGAGAGCGAAATAGGTGATCTTCAGATTTGGGTGCTCTTCCTCCTCCGGAAGAACTCCCTTTGAAGACTCTCTATCGCAACAAGGGGGCTCACGTCCTAGGATCTCGTATAACCAGTTTAAGTTCAAGTAAGGATACTGGCCTTGAAGCGTTTCACAAGTTAGGTCGATACCTTCATTAACTCGCTCACAGGAGTATGCACTTTTTCCTCTCGACATCCAACTTTTAAGCCAGCTCCTGGCGTTCTTTCTCGGATTCTAAGAGGAGTTTCTGGCTCTCCTCCTTCAGGTCGTCGAGCTCAAATTCTAGGGCACTCACCCTCCTATTAGCCTAGAGGCAGGAAAACTTAGCTGTGGTCGCCTTAACCTGATCCCACTCCTTAGCCCATTTTCCCTGCTCAGACTCAGCCATTCTCTCCATAACTTAGACATGCTTGAAAAATCCTTCACAAGGGTGTCTAACTATAATGAGGTCGCATAATGAAGCTGAAATTCGACAACATGGAATAGTTAGAAAGCAACAATAAAGGGAATATCTCTTCTTTCAAAAAGCTAAGAGAAAGTCAATTTACTCGACTCAGCCACTTTAGTTGATATTCTAATAGTACCAAACTCGAGGCTTTGGCAACAGCATCAAAGTACTTCGAACTAATGCTCGAAGCGTGCTAGTTAATACAAGGAAGAAAGTGCTCGAAGAACTTCCTTTTCTCTACAGCAAGGTCCTCAGGAAGTAACTTGGGCACTTAGGCCATCTTAGCCACCTCGACCATTTCAATCTCTTCGATAATCTTGGCATCGATCCTACCAAATGTTTTTTCTTCTTTTGAGACCTCTCCTCAGCACCAGTAGCAACAACTTTCTTTTTTTCCCTTCCCCTTATCCACTTGTGGAGTACGGGGAGGAGAAGGTACCTGAGGATCTCGGATCACTACTCTCTTGCTAGGAGTTGGAGACTTACTCATGCTGGAAGGTTTAACAACACCAGATAAGGCTAAAGTCCTAGTTAGACTCTTTAATGCAACCTTTAGAGGCTAGCGAACCTTCACGACCTTTTTCCCCTTTGCTAAACACTTCATCACTCTGAAGGGAATGAAGGCAGGTCTCTTGGAAGCCATGTTTCTTGAAAAAAAATCACGCTAAGGTCAAACCATTCGATTTAAGGATATAAGAAATGAGACTCAAGATGTTTATCCTTTAAAGCGCCTCTTTCCAAAGCTAGTTGGCCCTTGGACGCACAAAAACCCACCAAACCAAAGGAGATCAAATTATCATCTGAAAGTAAAGTCCTCAGGTCAAGGCTAATGACCTAGCCATTATCACCCTCTCTAAGCTATGAGAACTTAACCCAAGTAGATTATTCCAGGTGATTACCTCGCTATATAGTTTCGGCACCTAAATGTCAAGACTAGAGTTCCAGTCACCATCAACAAAAAATCATTTGTTCTTCTAATTTTTATTGCAAGTGGGGTTACCAGTGATGGGATTATGCTTTTTGGGTCAGTTTTGAAGGTAGTGCCATCTTGGGTTCTTTGTTGGAATTCTTTTTAATATATACATATGTTCAATTACCTCAATAGAAGGATCCGAATCAGAAGTTTGATGCCACAAGATAAACTGACCATATAGGATCCTCCAACTGTACAAATTTAGTGGGTAAGGAGGGATCCTAAAAGAGGCAAGAATTTGGGCAAAATAAGTTTAAAGGGAAAGTCTGACTCTTAAATGAAAAAGTTCATCGTTGTAGGCAATTTCTCCTTCAGGAGGACAACTAGGAAGCTCATCCTCCTCAGAACCCTAAGATAAACCCCCTTAAAGATATTATAAATCCTATAATAGGCCTTTAAATATATTTTTAAGGTAATGGAATGAAACTAATCGACTTCAAATGGGAGAAACAGGAACGATAGCCCGTTCTTTTTAGAAGTTGTTTCTCTTGGAGACAACTGCATTATCAACAAAATCCATTTCTGTTTATAAGGGAGAAAAATACAAAGTCAAAAGCTGTTTCAGAGTTATCAACAGCTCGCGAAGGAAAATGCCTAAGGTCACTAATCATAAGGGATTCTCTGTCAAATTGCCACAATTAACCAATGATTCCACAAAATTAATAATAACAACTAGAAATGAGAGATATAAACTTACTGGTCGTTGTTGAAAGAAGAAAGAACTTGAAGCCTGTGCTTGAAACTCAAAGTGTGATACTGCTAAAATTGTTTGAAGTGCAAGGAAAATGATGACGTAAAAGTAAAGATAGAAAGGAGAAAAAGGAATATAAGGGGGTATTTAAAGAAACAGAGGAACCCTAATCATCGATATTTATTACAAATCAAAGGACAAAATGGCGCCACGTCATAAGTGTGGTTAAGAAGATGTTCCTCATAAATGCAAAAAGAGGAGGTCATCATTAAGGCCAACAAGATCTCTTGAAAACCTGAAATGTTGTGATCCTAATTACCAACCATAACTTGCCAAGTGCAAGAAGTTGATGGATTTTAAGTTGAACATTTAAGATCAGCAAGCAAGCACATCTTTTCGAATGAAAACTTTTAGTTTTTGTCAAAAACATTTATTTTTAACTAAAACTAAGGGACTTGATGTTGGGTATATAGCCCAGGACATAATTAGAGCCCAATGCGTCAAAGGCATTGAGCAGGGGATAATAAGGGATGAGACGTTCCAGAGTCAGACAAGAGGCCTCAAGACTTATTAGAGCTGAGACCTCTTAAACTGACATTGAGAGCCTCGAACCAAAACCTCATTTCGAGATCCCTTCATGGAAGTCTCAGACACAAATAATAAAAGTCTCAGGCATAGGACACTTAAGCTCATCTTAGGCAAATAAGGAAGTCTCAAGTAGTAGTTTCTGAGACTTCTTCATGACTACGCATTAAGGGAAGATTAGTTTCTTTCCTAGATTCCTCCGTAGTAAGAATCCTTAACCTAATAAAAGTATTCTATAATAAAGATTCCAAGCCCAATAGATACATTCTGTAAAAAGGGCTCAAGATCCCGTAAAATTTGAAAAATTGATGCATATTAAATGAAATCCTCATAATTCTCACACGGCGAGATACTTATTTTCAGACTCTGTAGAATTCTATTAAACTTGAGAAACATGAATATCTATAAAAGGAGACCAAGGATGAATAGGTACACATCATGAAACTCTGATATTGAGAGCTTCTATTCTCATTCTCCTTACTCTCATAACACAATGTAAAACCCTGACTTATGCATCGGAGGATTTTTGCCAAAAAATCGGTTTTTACCCTCACAACTTCCGATTGTGATTTCAGGTTAAGCAAGCAGTTAAGCAACGAAAAAGAAGAATGTTGCTAGTGCACGAAGTCCAAAAAATAATTTTTGCTGTATCAACAACACTTAACTATTTTTGTTAGTATTTATTATAGTTAAAAATTTTAAAATTATTGAGTTTAATAATTTAATTTTGTTAATTGCTAAATTTTTTAGTTATTAATTTAATTTATTAGTATTTAATTAACTTGTTTATTACTTGTTTATTATTGTTATTAGTTACTTATTTTAAATAAATTTTTTAGTTATTAATTAATTATTATTGTTATTTGTTTTACTTTATTTTAATTAGAATTATTAAATTTTGGATTTAATTTTTGCAATAAGAAGTTAGAATTTGATTTAATTTTTGCAATAGGAAGTTAGAATAGAATTTAATTTTACAAAAGGAAGTTAAAATTGATAATATGCAAATTTAATTTAAATCAATTATTAAACAATTAAACAAAAATTAATTAATAATTTTTAATGAGGTAAGGTCCAATGTCCTCTTTTTTGTAATATTTTTTTAATTAACTTATTCTATTTTTTATATATTATTGTAAAATATAATTGAATGTAAAAGAAAAAATTATAAAGTTCAGGCTGAAATGTCAACCTCATTGTGTTTTTTTAATTAATTAATAAAAATTAATAGCGTTGAAAGTATTTTTTTAATAATTTTTTATAATTTATAAAATATTTTGTTTAACTTTAATTATATTGAGAAAAAGTTGAACTTGACTAACCCGCTCTGTCAGCCAAAATCAATCCAAAAAATAAACTGGATTAGAACTTTCCTGAAATTATAATCAAAACTAGAATCGAAACTAGAACCAGAACTGGAACTGGCCCGACCCAACCCGACTCATTAATGGTTCTATCATTGATTCCAGTCCAGTTCAGTTACTTTTGAATCGTAGAATTGATCCGTTATAATTTCCGATTCGAGTCGATTCCATCTTTTTCAATTCTTTGACCTGAACTGAACCGGTCAGAAACTGTTGGTTTCAAACTATTGGTTCCAAACCGTTAGACTCCACTATTTATAATATCCAAACAAGTAAATTAGATGAATTTATGGTAACTCTTTCAAACAAGAGTGAACTTGTTAGCAAGCAGCTTCATCTTCTTTGTAGCAGAGTACTGCAATCCATCTGAGCATAGAATCTTGGTTAAGTAGGTATACAACAATGATCACAAGAGTTCGAAATGGATTAAACGGGCCCACAAAGTTGAAGCCCATGATAATTTGTTAATGGCTTTTGCTTGTACATTAACCAAAATACTAAGGCCACCCTAATTAATGGATTAGCCTGCCTCACCCATATGACACTCAATCGACATAACCATTTTAATTTGCATAAAGAACGATTTAAGCCCATCATGGACTAGGTCTGCCAGACTTGTTTGGCACATCTATAATTATTTCCTAAAAGTACAGTTAGAACCCCAATTATTTAAAGCAGTAAAGCTAACATTTTTAATGTCCATAGTCAACTGAAAATTAAAGATCTACAATTGGAGATGATACAATACAACTTTGGTTCCTCTAGCAAAGCATAGGCTTTCTTCGCTTAAACAAAAACCTGGAATGATATGTTGAATAGAAGATGTCTTCCAGAAGAGGATATTGTAGCAGAACAAATAGAGTGACTGGCACAGCTGCAAGCACAGTGGTAAGCATGGTAACCCAATTCAATCTGTCATGATAAGCTAAGAAAAAAGTTGCGCTGAAAGCTATCATCATTGCTATTATAGATATGAAGAGAGCCGAAAGACCAATCATCAATTTAAACGGTAATGACTCGAGGAAATCATTTTCTGCGTATCGTGAAGTGAGGATTGACAAGAACATCAGGATCGAAATGGAAGAGGATGACAATCCGATTACATCCGACATTGCGAAAACCTGAAACAAAGTCTCTCTCAGATGAATAGGGATTCCTTGACTATCATCGTTACCGCCTGGTACGCTGAAGGCTGCTGCAAACATTATAGTCGCAATGAGTGTTGCAACAAGCATACACGAACCTGCCGTCCTCTTCATCCATGATTCTCCACTATTCAGTAAGCTTTCATGCTCCATAGTGAATAACTCTCGAGGTGTTTTGCCCTCTGAATTTCTCATCTCTCGAAACGAAGGTTGCACGATCTTTTCGACCTCCTATTACAATAAAATGCACTCAGTATTTTACAAAAAAATTTGAAAAGTAAATTGAGCACAATGAAGAAATGGAAATCTGTACCTTAAACCAGAGTAATTCTCGCTGCATTTGTAGAGCTGCCCCAGATACAATACTGAGTCGACTTGGATGTGGAGATTTTGCAGCTAGATGCAGTATGTTATTATTTTGATTATCATGAAAGGTCACTATCAATTCCTTGGTGAAACCTATCTCATATATCAAATTGAATACATTGGCATGGCGATGCAAAACTGCGAAATGAAATATGCTTCGATTATTGTCATCTAATTCATGAACCAATTCAGGATATGAGCAAATTAGCTCAGCCAAGAATTCGAAGTTCCCTAATTCAGCTGCTTCGAACAATAACTGTGAAGGTTTTCTGATTATGTTTGCAACATCTAAGTCTCCTCGGTTTAATGATTTTTGCCACAGACATTTGACTAGTTGAAGAGCTTGTGTTGTTTCCGAACTGTTGGTGAACTTCAATATTCCTGGCACTGAAAGAAAATTAATATTAATTGGAAACATCGATAAGCATTACTTGTATAGAAAATTAATATCGAAGTGACATTCTATCTGTGCTGTATTTTCTAAAATGCGAACTTGGTTGTAAAATATGTCAGGTAAAATATATCCTGAAAAATGTACCAAACAAATTTGAAAATCCCTGCAATTACAAAATAAACTCAAAATTTATATTTTTTTCACTAAATTATTGTTTATGGTCACTGTTTATGACCGCTGTTCACCGCATTGGTGGCAGCTCAGCGTTAGGTGAGTGTTAAGCTATGCCAACTTCCTCGATCTTTTAGTACAGTTTACCCAAGTACTGTTTATAAAGAATGTTTATAGACACTGTTTATGTGAAATATTTTGTATTTTTCTAAATTTTTGTGAGGATTAAATTATATAAAATTTTGGATGAAATTGAATCATTTGAAAATATTTATGGTCCGTTTTTATTTTAGAAAGTATTTGGCCATTCTATAATTTTCTAAAAGATTTTTTATATATACGTATAATTTTTACTATTTCTTGGGCAATCCCCCACACTTTCTCTCAGTAAAATTTTCGGCTAAATTTCTGGTCAGCATTGACGAAGCACCTTCTAACCTTCTATTTTTACGATTTTTGAACCCATGCAATCTTCTCGCCGTTGCCGTTGCACCTCCCCTAATCTCATCTCAATCCGAGCTCTGACTCTCTACCAAATTCGTTCAAATATCTGGAATTTCTTAAACTCGACAAGCAGGCCAACTCCGACCTCCTCTTGAGAAATTAAGCATACTAGTAAAACCATCACGACGTATAGAGTAAAACTATCAAAAGAATCGTGCTCAAAAGTCACATAATTTTTTCGATCAATGTCACTAGAGTAACAACTTTTCGGCTAGATTTTTAGCAAATGAAACGTCAGATGGGGGAGCATACACTACCATTAGATTTGGGATATCAAAACCAATAAGTTTCAAATCTCAAATCAGTGCAATTCCCAACACCGCTGTCGTTGACAACATAGTTGACCTGTCAACAGTTGACTTTTGGTGAAACGCTCATTTTAGCTGTTTTGGACATCAATTTTGCCCTCAAAGATATCCGTTGGACTTGTTTCGACGACAGGAATCCAACTGCGGCCTTGGATTGATCAAACAACTTACTAAATTTGAAGAACGTGTAAACTGAGGTGAATGAGATATGATTCAATTACTTATCTTGGTTGTGATTTTTATTAAAATGTTACACACACATATATACACACACGTAAGACTATGAATATATTATAAAATATAAAAATCATTTTAAATAATCAATATACTTATAATTAAATGTTTTGAGTGACACGTATTGCAGTTATGGCATACCCAACAATTCTTTACTTTAAATGAATAAATGTTTTATTTTGATAAATTATTTGCATGGTAGATTTATTGAATTTATACTACCCAAAATTTTATTTAATGATGAATTGGATATTGAAAAGAATATAGAATTATTGTATGTTATTCGCAATGTGGACATGCATGTCTTAGGGTAAAATTTCTTGAAGTTAATGCTAGAGGGGACAACAATAACATGTCTTTAGATGTGAGTCTTTAAATTTGTGCATGGTGTATTGTTGTGTGGTCCCACTGTAGCAACTTATCTTATTTATTGTGAACGTTACGCTGCCTCATTGTGACAATCATCGATGTGTGATCACATAATTAATCGATGATACCTGTTTTGATTACATATTAAATGTTATGTATAAATTGTTAAAGATTAGTATCATCTATGATTTTATTGAAAATGGGCAAGAATCATTTTATAATGACCATGCAGGGTTTCTGTAAAATCAACTTTGGTAAGTGATTATTTATCCCTACTGAGCACCGTAGTTTTGCTCACCCCTTCCTTGTCCGACCAGGAAGACTTCAAGCTAACGTGGATAGTGAAAAGTAACATAGTATGCTTGAGAAGTTGGAGATACATCAAGTGAGCTTTTTAACTACTCCCTATTAGGTACGTTCTATTTGACTTGTATTTTAAATTATCAAACTACCAACTATGAGATGATGCGTGTTTTATTTAGATCATTTAGGTTTAATTTACTTGTTTTAAAATATAACAGACGTTCTGTAATGGCCCAAAATTTTTCTTTGGTAATTACTACAAGAAATCGGTGACTAAAATGAAAAGCTATCAAAGTTCAATGGGCCAATGTAATGATTTATGATAAGTGAGGGAAGAGAAGTAATTTTTTATAAATGTAGGGCCATAATACAAAAATCAAAACTTATGGCCCAAGACTACTACCAAGCTTAAATTCAAGCTCATCTTTAAGTATAAGTCCAAGCCTGAATTAGGTTACATGGAGGCCCAAAACTATACCTCAAGCCCAAGCCTAAATTATGTTAAATATAGACCCAAAATTATTGAGTCAGGCCCAAGCTCAATTTTATTTAGATTAAAGCTCCAAAAATTCTAGAAAATTCTACATTAATTTAGAGAAATCAAGACATAGTAAGAGGCCAAAATGAAATAAGGTAAGGAAGAGAGTAAAGAAAGAAAACGTAGAAGGAGAAGGAGGAAGGAACAGAGAGGGAAAGAAGGAAGAAGAGAAGAAAGGAAGTGAAAAGGAAGAAGAAGAAGAAAGAAAAGAAGAGGGAAAGAAGGAGGAGAAAGGAACTGAGAAGGAAAGAAAGAAGAAGAGAAGAAAGAAGAATGAAAGAAAAGAGAAGAAGATAAGAGAGAGAAGAAGAAATAAGAAAAAGGGAAGAAAATAAGGGAAAGAAGAATATGGAAATGACTTCCAAGTGAGGTAAGCAACCCTTCTAATTGATTTACATTTCTGGAAAATTATGATTACAATTGTGATGTAGTATGATGAAGTATGAAATTTGTGAATAGGGAGGTTGTTGAAAGTGTTAAATGTTTGTACATAGCAGTGATTGATATATATATACATGGCAATGAACATTTCATGAAATATGCAATGATTATGTAGGCATATGGAAGTGTTTTGGTTGTGTTTTATGCATGGAAAATGTGAAATTAAAATATCAATGAATGTAGAAAAATGGTGGCTAAGTTATAGGGCAAAAACTTAATAGGCGGGGTAGTGTTCTACTTGTTGAAACTTTTGACCTAGGTTCGATATTTTACTTATAAAATGAATTTTAAACCTCCGATTAATAAACCATAAAATCCTCTGTAAATTAAACACAATAAATATAAACATAGTGAAAAATCAAAAAATTACGTGAAATGATGAGTTCACAGAAATTTTAGAAACTGTGTTGCCATTTTTGCATTTCGGTTGCTGAAAATTTTGGGCAATGTGTTGAAATCCGAAAATAGAATAGTATTCTCGACCTCTAATGTTAGAACCATAAAATTCTTAGAAAAGTAAACACATAAGGGAATAACATAATAAAAAAAAACTAGATCATTTCATGTAAGAATGAATCCACAGTAAAATTCGAAAGTTGGTTGCCTTGTTTCGACACTGAACACTATCTCGTTCCTGCACAACATGTAATGATGTGGGTATAACTTGAGTATTAGGAGTCATAATTAGAATTCATAAAAAGCCACGCAAACAAGACTTATAAGAGATGGACATATTAAAAATTTAGCATAAAATATGCTTTTAATTGGTTACTGTGAAACTTTAAATTCACCCATGTTTCGGAAAGCTATTGCTTAGAATAATTGAGATGGAAGTTATAATTTTTTGAATTAGGTAATGGTAGTTCGAGCTTTGTAAGATTTATAGGAGTCCGAGACACTTTAATTTTCTATTAAGAATCATTGTTGTATATAATATATTTATTCATCTATATTACAAATATATGATGTTTTGAAATTTAACGGAAGAATATGTATTTGTAGATCATCAACAGAACTAACTGCCAACGGTATCGCAACTTGGATTTGGTCAAGCATAAACCTGTCAGAAGATGTTTTATTTTTCTAAAATATTATTTGATCATAATGTTGAAAATGTGAATGTTTTCAATGTTGAAAACATGAATGTTTCGAGAATTGGGATGAGTCGTTTAATTATTACATAAATATGTTAATTTGTGAGATTGTGAAATCATGGGTTTCAAAATGTATTCTGGCTACTTGTGATACATCACGAGCCAAGATACCAGAGCTACAGTTTCGGGGCCCTGTGACCCCCTATCTCAGAGATGTATTCCAATTATCTGTAATATCGCGAGCCGAGATACTAGAGTTACAGATTCGAGACCTTATAACCCCTTATCTCATAGAACTATTCTAGTTGTCTGTATTATCACGGGTTAGGATATCAAAGTTATTGGTTTTACTATTTATGATGATACAATTTTTTAAAAGTAATTTTATTACAGTGAATTATGTTTCATGATGAAATTTTTTCGAAATTGATTTTAGAACATCATAAATTTTAAACATGACTTTGATTTCATCTTAGATTTGAAATTATTGTAGAAGGAATTGATTTTCTGATATTACTATTTTCTCATGTACATTATATCCGCTCACTAGGTCTTTCAAGACTCACTCCCTCACCTTTTCAATTTTGCAAGTTAGACCTTTAGTTATTAAGTAAGACGTTACAGTACAGAAGGGACACGGGCAAAGGGAATGATACACGCTACAGTCACTAGGGTGTCGAGGTCCACCATGTTCAAGATGTTACATATGCATAGTCAAAGTCATATTATGGTTAGTCTTGTGTAATTCTTAGTTGTATTATGGTGTAATAGAGGTTGTAGAATTCATTGTTGATATATATTATGATTGGGCATATCGCCCTTTTGTATTTATGCATATGATTTTAATATTGCTTATACATGCATTAGAGTATGGTGGATGTTTTAGACAGACAAGTAGAGGCTTCAGGTGATAGGAGGTTTTATCACCTGCCGGTAACATATCTGGATTTGGGGATATTACAAAATTGGTATCAGAGCATGGTTTAGAGGTCTGTGACTATAGTCGAAAGGCATCAGTGTCTTGTGTACGTAGTATGTCTAAAATACTCATATACAAGGGGTTACCTCTTCGGTATCCTTGTTCCTCGCATGGTGTCTCATTCCATATAACATAGGAATGATTTAAGAGATTATCTAACCTTATTTTGTAGAACCCAAAATTTCTATATACATTTAGTTATTAAATTTTAAATTAATGGCATAAGTTGTGAGGAAGAATTAATCGAGATACACGTGCATAATTAACTTGAAATTTAGGAATAAAATATAATATATATATATATATATATATCTAAGTATGTGATCATTATTAATATTTTTAAACTTTTTATTTTATATGTGATAAGGCATTAATATCATGTTGGTGTTGTAGAAAATTTATAAAAAATAGAAATAAAAAAATAATAAAGTCTAAAAATTTACTATAATAAGATTATTTAATTTTTGGGCCTCGAATTATATATGTATATATTTATATTGAGCCCAAAAAAATTATAACTAGAATGAGCCCAATTTTAGGATGGAAGACTCGGCCCATATGCTGGTCAATTACATAAATCATGCATTTTATTTTATTTTAATTCTTTCTTTTTAAAGAATAAGTCTTGCACATTCTAGAGAATTTGAGAAACAGGGAGAAACCGTTGGTAAAGAAGAGAGAATAGAGAAGAAAACAGAAAATGGGGTGAGAAGTTGAGAGATTTGGATTTGAGGGAGAGGAAGTTTAATTTTAGTGAGAGAAAATGAAAGAAAAACATGAGATGAGAGGAGGTGAAAAGAAGAAATAGCAAAGGGAGAAGAAGATGCTTGCCGAGATGAAGTCAGCGTAGGAGAAGAGAAATTCGACAAGAGGAGAAAGGAGGAGTGTTCGATTAATAGAAAGAGAGGAGAAGAAAACCTTGAATGGGTGAAAGAAGAGAAACAGTTACTACTGAAGAAATTTCTGCAATAGTGTTGAGGAAGATGGTTTGGTTTAGTGGCTGCTCTATTTTATGGTTCTTGTTTGATGGATTTAGTTGGTTGGCAAGCTAGAGAAAGGATGATTTTGGCATAGTGAGGTGAGGAGTAATTACCCTGGGAAGAGAGAACAAAAGAGAGAAAGAAGCACCTGATCATCGTGTAAGGCGACCATGGTTTGTTGGTAAATTTACTGAACTGAGCTTCTGTGATTTATTCAATTTGAAGTTAATTCTTCTTCTCTTATGAAATTGGTTATCATGCTTTGTGTAGCAATATGATAATGGAAGAAAGGAATATTTTTTATGGTGTTTTTGGTTTTCTCCTAGATGAGTGCTAGCATTTTTAATGATTAATAA
>JAXCLQ010016057.1:17942-36106 GCA_035584115.1 Cedrela odorata | reverse complement strand
AAGAATTGATGGGTTCCTTTTGATATCAACAGGGGAATCAGACCCATCTTTTTTCTTGCTGCTCTTCTTGTCCAAGATTAGAGCAGCACAGTGAGATATAGGTTTCCACAGTGAAAGATGCATCAATTTATTGGCTTCAAGAATCAATCTTTACAGAAAACCCTAAAAGGAAACCAGCTAAAATTTAACAAAAATAAACCTTTTCACTCTTTAGCCCATCTAAAACGAGAAACCATAACACAGAAAACAGGAAACCAGCTAAAATTTAACAAAAACAAACCTTTTCACTTTTTAGCCATCTAATAAGAGAAACCATAACACAGAAAACAGAAAAAAGATAGATCTTGGACCAGATCAAGAAAGCCGTAAGGCTGAATATATTTAAGAACCCAGCTTAAAGAATACAATTTAGAATCACATAATCTACAAAGAACCCAGAAATCTTAACACCGTTTAATCAGTGATCGAATTCAACAAATTTCAGGTGAAAACCCATAGATGACCAGAATTGAACTAATGAAAGAAAGTCAAAACCCATGAAAGAGAAAGATAGAGAGAACGATAATCAAAGTCTCAAACCCTAGTACCCAAAAACCCAGATCCCAAAATTTACAAGGAAGCTCTCACAACCAAAGAGATAACACACTAAAAAAAAGAGAATGTAGAAGAAAACGGTTCAACAGAAAACTGAAGACTCGAGCTTGAAAAACCCAAAAGCACAAGCTCTCTCTCTTTTTTAATCTCTCTCTCTCTGTCACTCTGTGTTCACTGTAACATATAAATAAAAGCAAAGGAAACCCTCCACATGCATCAAATGCTTCATAAGTTTTTGAGAAGTAAAGCCAAAAACATACTGGTATTGATAACACCACTCACATTGACTCCCCCTCTCCCTCTCCCTCTCAAATCTTTCACCCCCAACAAACAGAGAGAGGACATTGACTTTCACGAACCAAATGCAAGGTGTTACATTTATTATTGAGTTTTTTTTTAATAAATTAATTGTTGATGTTTTTTTTATTTCGTTTTGTTTTTAATTAACTATTTATTATTGTATCTGATGGGTTGTGGTGGGCCCCTCAAAGCTTTCCTATGAACAGTGTAGATAAAAGTCAAATAATCAGCTGGCTTGTAAAAGCTGTTTTCTGTCCAACTAGACAACTAACTACAAAGTCCAGACCAAAATCACTACACAATGCACCACCAACCCCTCTGTTCTGTAATCCTTCATTTGGCTAATCTATCTCATATTCTTCTTCATTTACAAGTTACATTTTAAATTGTTTCCATTGCTGTCGTTGTTGCCATTTTTTACTAAAATTTTTAGCCTGATTCATTTGACTCATAAACTTAGTACTGAACAAGGGGCCCAATTAAGCTTGTTTTTTTCCCTTCAAATATAGTTTTCTTTTGTTGACAAACTTGGGTGTAAATCGATTTGCTTTCAAGCTTAAATCCAGAATTTTCGGGTGACAGACATTTTTTTTCTTTTCTATGTATAAAATTAAGAACTCGTGGCAGGTGATGAGTATTAATTTTTATTTGCTTTTGTTTTGGCCAGCTCAGGACTAAGATAATCATCCAGGACAAAGTTTAGGCTGAGGAAAATCTTATATTAATTAGATGGGCACACCAATTTGGATGCAGAATTTCAGTCCATCATAAACAATGAGAAAATTGAACATTTTAGTCAACTCTTACAAGAGAGATTAATTAAACAAGCAATAATTTAATTTTAAAAGGAAAAAAACATTACATCCCAGTTCTCCATCTCTGTCCAACTTCCTTTGTTTAATTTATCTAAATGTTTAACCACCTTATTATTTGTAAATCAATTAGTCTTAAGATTCTTTTTTTCATTATCACTATTTTTAGCTAGCCAACTTTTAGTTGCAAATTTCATAAAACTTTGGGTCCTTAATATGTCATTGTGAATTAGAGTATGCTATGTATATAATCTTATTAAATAAATGTACATATTTAGTTGAGCCAAATCTTTTTTCTCGTACCAAAAACAAACAGCAAAAACGGCCGAAAAGGAAGAGGTATTTAATAAGATGTAATAAAATCATGCATCCCACTATTTATGAATATTGTTAGGGCATCTCTATTAAAGATGTTAGGTGGTCTGGGGTTCCTTTCTCTATGGAAAAAGATTTTGACATCCCATGTTCTAATTCTATTGCAATCTTAATTTAAGTAAATAATAGGTTGATTTGCTGTTAAAAGAAAAGAAAATCCCATTTTAAAGATGGAATGTTTGGTTCCAAAATCAATTGATAAAGAAAAATTTAATGTAAATGAATGAAAGAATGAATTGAGTGTGGGATGTCATACCACTTTATCTGCTATATAAATTCTAGTCAAGACAGCCACTAAAATCAAAATGTACCAGCTAAAAAGATAATCCACTTTCTTTCTTCTATGCACTGCAATTTGCTGAATTTTAAAGTGCAACAACATCAATTTAGGTTTAACTTTTTATTGTTAAAAGTGAGCATCTGAATTGGTAGGTCGAGTCAATATAGAGGGAGGATTTTATTTTTACTTAGGCAGCTCTTGTAATGTGACATAAATAGATGTCTAAACCCTAAGGATTGATGATTAATAATGCAATAAACAATGGGCAAAAAAGAAGAAAATACACAAACAAAATTCTCGTCTTTGGATTCCATTATTAATTATATGCTAATGGAAAGGGAAAGGGAAAGGGAAAGGAAATGGAAAAGAAGCACAAGCACAAAACCCCAGAATTTGCCTCAAAAAGATAAAGTGGTCAATTGGCTACCTTACAATTACACTTCAAAACCCCCTATGCCTGCCTTCAATAAAGTCAAAAAGTCCCCGAAAAAAAGCTGGCACATAACAACTAAACTTAAACCATTTGTATATGCTGTGTAGGATTGGAACTTGCCAACAAGAAATTTTTTGTCCCGATCAAAATTAGTTAACCTTGATTAAGTAATTAATATTGGCAGATCCTATCCCCAAATTTTGTTGCTTTTGGTTTTGGGGGCCTTCCCCGGCACAACTCATCATGGCATGAATATTATACCAATAAGCTTTTAAGCTGAAGTACTGCGTTAATGCCAAGCGAAGCAGAGGATAAATCTTTTCAATTTTGAATTGAGATTATATCTTCTTCATTGCATTGGCATTGGCATCCTTTCCTTTATTGACCGTATAAAAAGTTTTCCTTGTATTATTAGTAATTATGCTGTCTTCAAACTTCAATTTGCTTGCTTATCCTTCACTATATCTTCTTCATTGCATTGGCATTGGCTGGACAAGAATCTCATGCCTCTCACGTCTTAAATATAGTGAGATGTCCATATAACACAGAGACGTGAAAACCAATTTTCCGTAGAAACATGGAAAATCTCAACAACTGTCAAGTTGTCATTTCAATTCTGACATTGCAAAGCAAACAAGCAAAAGCCCCAAATCCAGTCAACCAATTAAATATATTCTTTATGAAAGAAATCGTTCTCATGGGTTAAAACTTTAGACCAAGATTCAATCACAAACTATACACCCTACGTGCAATTACTGTCAGTTGTTATTATGATCAAGATCAAGCCTGCCAGCTGATATATGATCGAGATTCTCCGATAAATTCATGAGTCCATGACTTGTCCAGTCAACCCGCGAGAGTGGATTTTTGTTTGCATCAAACAGACTAAGCAATGATAACTAACCAGCAGATGTCAAAAAAAATTTAAACTGGTTTAGGTTGGTTTGGATTTTACCCAGAAAATTTTAACAGATATATACGAAAGAAACTCAAGTAAATCTCGTGTGCAGGACAATATTCTAGTTGGAGATGGTGACAATTTTAAATGACTGAAGTAACAAATGAATAGGCTTTAATTTAAAGGGCATAGATAGGCATGGATGGGATATCTTGCCTTGCCTAGCCAAGCCTGCAAAACGAAAAGAATGTATGGCTGCAACAAGAAAAAGAAGTAAATGCTTGCTTTCTGTCCCTCACTTTGTATTTTGACATGCCTATACCTGTTCTGGTGTGGTGTCTATGTCGATGGAATTGAATGATGAAACCTTTAACACCACCAAGGACATACCTTTGTTAAAGTTGTGGGTATGGGATTATAACTTCATTTTGATCGTAAATTTGAGTGGAGGCTGAATTGAATCTTCTCTTTTGTAATAATGTCTTTTGCTTTATGGGTTTATCTTTGTTTTACCTTCTACCTTTTAATCCTTTTCATGTCAAGTCTCTACAGGTTCTGTCCAAAAAGAGTTTAATTGATTGAATATGCATTATTACAAGCTAACTTTTTAGTATTGGAATATACTTCCCACCCTAACCTTCTTAGATTCAAGTACCAAACCGAACTCATGAGAAAATATGGGACTGGTGAGAATAATTTTTTGCAGGGCCAACGTGGGTTGGGCAATAGTCTGGCTATCAAGACATTTTGGTTAGTCCGGGCCTAGGTGAAGTGTTATTTACTTAAAAGAATTTGGATGTGTGTGTTCGGGTCACTCACTTACTCAGCCATTAGTACAAATCTTGGCATGTTAACTATCCACTACGGCTGCTTAAGATTCTGCGAATATTTGGTCCCGCATTTTATTAGGTTCCTATCTTAACAAAGTTTATACTCAAAACCTGACCCTTTTTTTTTTGTTATCTCGGAGTAAGTGGTATTGAGACTTTATTAAACTAGAAAATAAGAATTGCCGTGTAGGTTAATTTTCTTTTTTTATGTGTACACTGTAGATGATAAGTATAAACAGACAGGGCAGCAGACCGAATAATAGTCGAATATGTGGTTACCCATTAAATAGTAACAATAATGTCGAATGTCATTTCTAGTTTCCTACAACTACACGGCATTAATGTCATCCCAAAACGTTGCAGACAACATCCAAATCTGCAAACTACTATTTAATGGACACCAAAAAATACTTCCACAGGCAACAAGAATTTTAACTTGCGAAAAACAAAATAAATCCTTGACCTTCATGTTGTTTTGTTCCTAGACCTCAATCTTCTAGCAATACTGTCTTGGTCTGGTTCAGTAGCAACAGCAGGTTCGCCCACAAGTTTTGTAGTACCGTCTGATGTTCTATGGCTAAGTTCATCATCAGTAATAGCCATTTCCTTCTCTTTATCTGATAATATATTGCTTACAGCCTGCATATCATCATGATCATTATCTAATCTACGCCTCAACCTTAATCTGCCAGCTATACTATCTTGGATTGGATCAATGGCAGCTCGTTTCTTTTTATAATTTTGGCAACCTTCCAATGCAACATCACTATCATTGTGTTCTTTATGTGTATAATGCAATCTCTTCTCTCGCTCACCTTGTCTGTCATCAGTAACATGCATTTCGCTCTCTTCAATATTGCTTACAGCCTGCTTAAGATCCAACCTTTTCTCATTCGCCAATGGTAACTTCATATTCTGAGAACTTGCTTCCAATTGAGGCTGTAATTCAAAGTGATTCTGAACTTTCAAGTCAACCTTGATGGAATCCATATTCTGAGACCCTTCTTCAACATTTGAAAAATGCAGCGATCTCTTTGTAGAAGTTTGATGGTTAGTAGAAGGGTATGAGTAGCCTAGCATGTTGGTCTCTTTCTCAATATTTAAGTTATCATCGTCTTTCCTGTCTTCAGATTGAGGCTTTAACGTTACCAGCTGATTTTCATTGACCTTGGGAGAATCTTTCAAAAATGCTTCCCTGTCTGCAAAAGAAAGTGACCTCTTTGCAGAAGCTTGATTAAAAGTATCAGGACTCTTTTCCAAAGTTGTTTGAGCACGTCGAGTTTGAATGAGATAATGTGCAACTGATTTGAAGCCCAGACTTGATATCTGGAAGGTGGACAAAAAACATCAGGTCCATTTTATTTCACAGAAAAAAAAAATATGCATGAGACAGTATCAAATTGCAGTTGAGAATTAACCTTCTTGTAAAGAATGCCAGTAGGACACCATCCTTTTGCTTGCCGGCACAAACTGCAGTTGCAAATTCCACGACACACAGGGCAAATCCAATTTGGATTCTCCATGGCTTCAAGTACATGCTCTCCATATCTGCACATAAAAGGTTTTTTTTTTTTTTTTAAAGAAAGAAAGAAAGCAAAGGAAGGAGTAATTTTACAACTTTAGAACTCAAATGATGTGATTTGATAATTTAACTCAAACTTCACTATGTGACAGCTTCGCAGCATTGGTTAGTGGCCGAGTCTAGCATATGCTGAACAAGTGAATGGATCACAACCAAAGGAACTGAGGCAAAAGATTGCCATAAAATTATACCAATATTAGAATCTAATACAACCTTCAATTAAATTACAAAAATGATTAGAAAAATGTGTGCACAGATTAGCATCATAATTATCATATCCTCATCATGGCCAAAAGAGTTTCATGGTCTGTAATTCTTGGCTATCCATAAGTACAGAAAAACTCAAGAGCAGATGGCAAGAAACTTTTTTGAAGTGGCATATAATTGAGAAATTTTGAATGAATGCATACTACTATAATAAGATAAATTGTGCTTGTAGAGAGATTCTCAATTGTACAATCAGCATGGCAATGACACAAAGCTAGGTTAACTTATTTACACTATAAGTTATATCAGAAAGAAAATCTATTTACATTGTGATTCAAGCTTTTAAGGGAATACTACTGAGATATTATAAAAATGTAATGCACAAATATTGGCCTTCAAAAATGTAATGCCATCAGATCACAGCCCTCAGTTGATTATGATAGATCCAACAAATAAATATCCATAATAATGAGGCCTCACGGAAAGACAAATCTGAGAGATGTAAAATTTTTCAAAGGAAGCAAACATCATATGCCTAAATGGAAGAGGATCTGATACCATGCCTTATACAGTTTGTGACAGTTTCAGTGGATGTTTCACCAAGTGATTTACAATTAGACTAAACTTATATTAGCATCAAAACTGAGGAATCAAAACGTTTAGTAAATAATATTAAAACAGCTATACCTCATGTACAAACAATCTCCGCAAAACTGTCCTTGGACCATATTGCATCTGCTGCAGTGAGTACGATGGCCAAGAGTTTTCTGCCTGCAAAACAGTACTTCCATCTTTTGGGTAAGTGAAATTGATTCCAATTCTTTTGGGGGCAGGAACATGGGTTGATAATTAATCAAGAAACGTTAAAATCATGTTAAAGTGCATTAGTAATAATAAATTTATTAAAGAAAATAAAAACTTCTAGTATGGATAGAGTATCCTAGGCAATATTTTAAGCTTTTACGTGAAAGAGATAAACATATATCTTACTTATAACAAAAAACAAGTCTCAAAAACTTCTGATCTCTCTAAGATTCGCTAACCATAAGTAGTCAGAATTCAGAAATGTAGCAAATTATCATATATGCGGTTATTGAGTGGAAGGCAAAATTGGATCACTATACTATTTGTACAATAATCTTAATTAGGGTTCGATGTACTTCAGAGAACATTTAAATTGGACCTTGTTGATACTTTTAAATCTCTAAAAACCTTGAAATATATTTCAATTCAAAAACTAATTAAGTGAGATATTTAATCAATAACAATGATAACTTAAATCTTTTGTTTCTCTCCCTTTCTAGTAAAACGCCCAACCCCCACACCCCCATCTTTCCTAAATGACAACCACAATGCCCGAACCTTGTTGGCTGATTCAACCAACACATAGCTACCTAAGTTGTAAGCAACATTCGTATTTCCAGTGCCATTTCAACCAAGTTTGCTATCACCAGGCACTTGGCTACCTCACAATCGCTATCACATGTTGATTCCCAACCGTAAGTGCTTACAATACTAGAGACTCAAATTTTTGCTCAAATTAGCTTTTTAATGTGGTAAAATGGTACATTTGTTCAGCATGTTGCCTAAAAAAATAGATTTTGATACTGTTTCTGAAAAATGATTCAATAGAATCAGGTGGAGAAGGAAAATTTGTTCTCTTCATGTATGATCTTCCTCTTCAACAATTGTCTTTCTTCTAAAGCAACCTTATTTATAGTTTTAGGGCAAAAATAGCCTAAAAAAACTGTCAACTGTCATGGTTAACAATGTTACAGTCATTTCATACAACTCTTCATAGAATTCATACCACCGCATCCTTGTGTAACATCATAATTATTATTACAAGAAAAAGAGAGTACAATACACCTAACCTGCATTGATGGCAAGTCTTTCCTTTCACTGGATCATAAATTCGCTTTCCATCCTCTCCATATCCATCAACAAAAAATGTCCAGCTTCTCTCAGTGTTACCCAACAGCTTTTCATGCTCTTCCGTATAAACCTCAGGCTTTGAGCCCTCCTGTAACTTAACATCCTTATCCTCCAAACCCTTACCCTTCTTCGATATTACAGCTTTTGAGTAGCTAACCGGTGTTGCATTTTGTAGCCTAAACCAACCAGAACAGAGACAAAAAAAATAAAAAATCAGCAGTCCAAATAAAATGCACATAAATCCATACATATTTCTAAATCAAATGCGCAATGTAACCAATCAAGAGCCTAACGTATTCCCGCTGAATGCTAAAATTACAGGAAAAAAAAAATCAAGCTACATGTTTCAAGTACTTCAGTTTTTAAGATTCATTCGAGATTCACAAAAAATAACATAAAACACATACTGTCTTCTCAAGCACCAGCACCTCAATTACTGTTAAAAAAACAATGAGCATCATCCGTTTAATGGCTTAGATTAGTTAAAATTAAAAAGCAAAGAAACTAATTTTTGCTTCTGACGATTTCATACTCCCCATGTTCTCATTAAAGCTAGAAACTTTTTCAACATACAAAAGATAAAATACAATAAAATAAATAAAACTTTAATATTTAGAAGGGAAAACAATCCAAAGACAGTGATGGGAAGAGTGATGAAGTCACCTGGAGGAGCGACGGAGGGGTTCAGATGGCAGCACGGGAGTGGATCGCGGCGAGTCAGAGAGAGTATGTTTGGTCGTACGTTTAGGATGGACAGTTGACTTGAGTTTCAGAGATATGTCAAAAATGCCAAGCTTTTGCATTCTTTGAAGGTTCTCTTTGATCCTCTCTTCCCTTGACTGTTCATAGGGGGAGATAGTTGGAGTTTCCTGGCCATTGTTGTTAAGGCTTTGAGGGTTTTCCCGATTTTCTTTTAGGGTTTCGGACATTTTGTGTTTGTAAAATCCCTCCATGACTCCTTCTCCTTCACTTCCGATTTCTTTCTCTCTCTTTGATTTTAAATTCGTATTCCTTGTGGGTTTTAGCATCCAACGGTCGAGTTCCTGCGCTCAAATACGGGGGTTTGGCTATTGGCCATTTGGAAATGGAAAGCTGGAGGGAACAAGGGAAAGTGACGTTGGGTTCTTCAATTTACTGTATTGGCCCTCGTGGTAACTAGCAACAAGGCACGTTTGCCCTTAATAAATGAATAAACATAATAATTTCCCATGTGCTTTTAAATAATGAAACTACAATTGTACCAATTTTGGACAAATTGGGTGCTCAAAGTTACTGGGTTAGAGCCAAAATGTTTTCTTTTGGGCTTCAAGTGGTGGTGGAATCATGTAAATAAGCAGATCCAGCCCAAACCAAATCAGAGCAGTCATGCATGTCCTTGTTCTATGCTTCTAATTATTAGAACATGGATTGGGAATGCGAAGTAGGGGTAGGTGCAATCTTGTGTCTCAACTCCTACATCCAGAGCAGAACCACCAATGTATGTAGTGCCAAAGGGCAGAACATTCTCAACTCGTGTTATCAGAACGATATCATGATTAATTTAAGGTATTCATTCTACTTGCTCAGATAAATAAAATAAGATGAATTTGTAACATAGATAAATTAAAGGCAATCTTTGACCCTTATATGCTGCTACTGCTTATGGCAAAAGCAGAAGCAAAATCTTCAAGTTCTTAACACGTTGAGAAAAATGAATAATGTTGATGAACTACCACATGAAGTCTGTCATCAACCAGTCCTCTCACAGTCAAACCAAATGCAATTCGTTAAAACAAATTTACAAGTTTTACTCTTGCCTTCTCTTCTGAAGAAAGGGTTTGATGAACAAGCATACTCGATCAAAATACAAGAATAATCCTTGGCTGCCATGAAAGTTTATAACAAGGTAGCGTTGGTTACTTTCTTTGTCATCAACTTGAGCTATTTTCCAGAGGCAGCTGGTGATAAAGGCTTGGGAGCTTATTTTATCTTTAGAGATTCTTTAGTCGATGCCGGAAACAATAATTACTTACCAATGTTATCTAAGGCAAATATCCGGCCAAATGGAATTGACTTTAAAGCATCTAGTGGAAATCCTACAGGCAGATATACCAATGGCAGAACCATTGGTGATATTGTAGGTAATCAAGTTTTTAATATCTCCAAAAAGCATGTATATTTTTAATTATTCAGGTTTTTCCTGGTTTAAACTGTTTTCTATTTACGAATACTGCTACTTAATTAGTTTACTTGTGTTGTGTTTGCAGGTGAAGAACTTGGACAACCAAACTATGCAGTCCCATATTTGGCTCCAAATTCTACTGGAAAAGCTATATTAGCTGGTGTTAATTATGCCTCTGGAGGAGGAGGGATCATGAATGCCACTGGAAGAATTTTTGTTAACAGGTTGGGAATGGATATCCAGGTTGACATTTTAACATAAAAAGAAAACAGATTGATAAACTGTTGGGTGCATCCCGGGCAAGAGACTATATTATGAAGAAATCCATCCTCTCCATCACAATTGGAGCAAATGATTTTCTTAACAATTATCTTCTCCCAGTTCTCTCCATTGGAGCAAGGATGACTGAAAGCCCAGATGTATTCATTGATGACATGCTCAATCACTTAAGGAACCAGCTTACAGTACGTAAACTAAATCCATCATCATCCCAGTACTGCAACTTCTATGATCTGTTCGCTATGTATGTATAATGTTTAATTTCTAAGAATGATATTTTATTTGTACTGCAGAGGCTTTACCGACTGGCTGCTAGGAAGTTTGTATTAGGGAACGTTGGCCCAATAGGCTGCATACCTTATCAGAAGACAATAAATCAATTGAAGGAAAACGAGTGGGCGGAGTTGGCTAATAAGCTTGCCCTTCAATACTATAGCCGGTTGAAGGATCTACTCACTGAGCTAAATGAAAATCTTCCTGGAGCCACATTTGTTCATGCCAATGTCTATGATCTCGTCATGGAAGCCATCACTAATTATGAAATATACGGTAATGTGTCATATATATGCAACTGTTCTTCTAGTCATCCACCGAACCGCTCAATAAATGGTATGTTATAAATATACAGAAATTATTCATACATTATATGATCTAATTGAATAAATATACGAGTAACAAATGACATTACACTGGCATAATCAAATGAGATAAACTTTATGTTGTATATGTACGTAAGCCAGAGAATTTTTTCATGGTTTTGATGGCAGGTTAGTTGACACTTGACACCAATAGTGGGGTACTTCAATACTAATTAATAGTTAAGGGCATTACAGAGTCTGAACGTGTATACAAAACATTAATGTGATCATGAATTCAACTGCTGTTGAAGCATCATCTTGTAAATAGTTCGCAGCTAATTAATTAAATGAGGAATGAATATTAGAATCATTGGGGATAATGGTTGCAGGATTTACAACTGCAAGTAGAGCATGTTGTGGAAATGGGGGGCAATTTGCAGGGATAATTCCTTGCGGGCCAACATCTAGTACGTGCTAAGATAGGTCCAAGCACGTATTCTGGGACCCTTACCATCCAAGTGAAGCTGCCAATCTTATAATTGGCTAACAACTGATAGATGGAGACAAAAGATACATATCTCCCGTGAATCTAAGACGGCTTCGAGACCTCTAGTTCGTAATATCTATGTGTGCTAATTAAAGATACATATCCTCCTTGTTTTGTTTGTGTTTCCTTTGGTTAATGCTTGTAATTCTTGAAGAGCTTTGATTAAATTGCGTTTATTGGCTAGATAGGCTTCCAAGTGTTTGTCATTAATTCAACGTACGTAGATGATAGTAGGTGATCCGTCTTGATAATGAACAGCAAAAACAAGCACCACATACACAATAAAGAATGATGATGGAGTTGGATAAAAGATAACAGTAATAATAACACCGTTAAAAGAATAAAACACATGGGCCTAAATAGTAACTGGGTAAGCAGACAATCATTCCTGGTTAAAGTTACTAACACTAACAATCCATGTGGAGGAGAATAGAATCATGGTCAGTGGGAAAATGCCAAAAAAAGAAAAAGAAAAAGAAAAATTTTGAGATCTGAAAGGGGGAAGAAGAAAGGCAAAAATATGTCTGTTGCTAATGGCTAAGGGAGGGCGACCGAATATACAGAGTGGAAGCAAGCAATAGAAAGAAAGAGAGGTTGCTTTTTCTTTTGCTTTTGCTTTTGCTTTTGCATTTGCATATTGCAATTTCCATTTGGTTGAAGATGTTAATGAAAGCGACTTGTGATAGTGCAGCTGCAGCGGAGACATTTGGATGGCTACTGAACGCCGCGCGTGCCACCCGACACGACACACCACCAACCCGTCCTTCTTTGACAGATGGCTCTGCAATCAGGCCCCACCTAACCATTCTCTTCTCTCTCTTATGTTTATGGTCATAGTTAGCATAGGGCATAGGTCCATGGTCTTCCGTATGGGAAGACTTGGACTCTACGTTTGTTTGTATGTAAGTATGCTCATGCGTTATGCATGTCATGTCATACACAGCATTTGTCTCTCTCACAAGAAAAAACAGAACATGCATTACTACTACTAGTGCAATTCATCATTATCTTAACACTTAATTGATAAAAATCCTAGAAGATAAGATGTTGTTAACACGTGTAAATATGTTAAATTTTTTCTAAGATTATTAATGAAAATAAATAAAATAGCTACCTTAGTTTTGTCTACTCATCACATAAAAGTCATATTGAAAAGAAAGGGGGACTTGAATTTGTCAATTACATTATTGAAATTAATTAAGCCATCAATCCTGTGATTAGTGAAATATACAAATGTCCATGATTAAGCTTTTGTGAAATTCAAATGAAGCAAGGCAATGGGGAGGGGGGGTGGTGGTGGATGGAGTATGAAAGAGGGAATGATAATCATTGATCAGATACAGTAAACAAGGGGCAAAAAAAAAAAAAAAAGAATCAAACGGTAGGGATGTACTACAAAGATTAAGATGAGATGGGATGTTGATACAAAAGAAGAAACTACGTTTGTCGGTTAACGGTAACAGTGGAGCGAGAAATCCGGTAAAGCGATTGAAGAGGGGAAGTACGGAGGAGGAATCTGATGCGGACATGACGCGTCCGAAATCAGAGGGAAGACCCAATAATTGCACCCCACGCTGCCCGACACTCATGATTCTGTCGGTTCTTACCTCCCTGACCCAC
The DNA here is from genome assembly GCA_035584115.1 of Cedrela odorata. Classification (NCBI taxonomy): domain Eukaryota; kingdom Viridiplantae; phylum Streptophyta; class Magnoliopsida; order Sapindales; family Meliaceae; genus Cedrela; species Cedrela odorata. The sequence goes on along the minus strand of JAXCLQ010016057.1, from coordinate 22,675 downwards.
CCCATCAATCCCTCTCAAAATCTCTAATCTCTATCCTCCTCTTTTTTATTTCACGCCAACTAAATATCTCCTTCATTTTATTGCCGCTCTCGTTCTTTCAATTTTGCCTCCCTATTATCACTGACAATCTCGAATATTGTTTCTATACGTATATTGTTAAGGTACGGCAATTTTTTATTTTTTTTATCATTTTCAAATCCCTAAATATACATATATAATATATTTTAAAAAATATTAAGAAAATTATAATTATATTATATATTTTAATTCTTTTGTAATTATTAACCAAACCCATATTAAAAGATTGAGTTTCATTAATTCAAATCATAAACGAATTTGAGATTAATTAAATTAGTATATAATTAATATATTAGGATGGGGATTAGTGTCCAAATCTAAACCAATCCAAAGTAATTATGGTGCGTATCTAATAGAGCTCAATTAATTATTATAAAAATAAAAAAAAAAGTCATATGAAAGAGATACTTGCATGTGTATGATAGTAATTTACAATGAAAAAGACATTGGTGACAATCATTAATTACAATAATAATATTTCCCTCCGTGAAGGAGAACATTTTACCAAAGTGGCTTGGAATTCTCCCTCGTGGGTTAGAAAATATTGTAACTATAAACTTTTAATGTGAAAAGAAAAGAGTGAATTAGACTAATAAGTGTAAGTGTGTGTGTGTGTGTACATGCTTAACACTTTACTGCCATAGTTTTGCATTATTGAAATTTGGGTAACATGTTTATAATAATTGAATTTGTATCTTAATATAAAGTGTAGTTTGTTTTGTAATTAGATTGGAAACAAGTGATTAATTAGCAACCATTGAACAAGTTTTTCCCTCCTATGGTTTTGAAGTGTGATGTACATCATTACTAGGAAGCAATATACATCAAGTAGGCCCCCACGTTTGACTAGTTCTGCTTCCTCCACTTGTTGCAAATTAAAAGTCTAAGATAGAAATTGAAAAAGAAAAATTAATCGGGAGCCGCATACCTAGCTGATTAGAGCCGACTCAAACAGTAATTAAAGAGAGCCATAACTTAATTAGCCCGGCCCGCGCCCCCCTTCTGTTCTCGTAGCTAGCCGACTGAAATGTCGTGCTTAACAGAACACTGTAAAAAGCCTGCACTTTACTCCCTGCTCATATAACCCTCAGAACATTGTTTCAGTCTTCCCCCTCTCAGTCTCAGATTCTCTCTCTCTACGTCTCCATAAATTCCCATCTCTTTTCTACACAACGAACCACCAAAAGCGAAAAAAAAAAAAAAAAAAAACATTTCAAGTTCTCTTCTTTAAACACACTACCAAATACAAAACTTTAACACAAGAAAAAACTCTTCTTACTATCAATATCCATAAGAGATGCCGAAAGATTCCAGTGAAAACAACAGCAACAGCAACAGCAGCAGCAACAAGAGAATGACCAAGAACCCCGGAGCTCCAGAAGCTGAACAAGAGCAACTTCCATGCCCACGCTGTGACTCCACCAACACCAAGTTCTGTTACTACAACAACTACAACTTCTCTCAGCCACGCCACTTCTGCAAGTCCTGCCGCCGTTACTGGACTCACGGTGGCACTCTGAGGGATATCCCTGTTGGTGGTGGCACCCGCAAGAACGCCAAGCGCTGTCGTACAGTTACGTCCGCCACCAGCAACATCTCTGCCAACGCCAGCGCTGGTCAAGATTTCCCTTTGCACGCAACTCCTGTTTTGGTGCCATTTCAGGGAGCCTCTGCGCAGTTCTGCGGTGGTAACGTGAAGGGTAATAATGGCAGTCTGGGTATGTGTGGAAATGGGAGTACGGGTTTTGCTTCCTTGTTGAGTCCTCAGGGACCAGGGTTCTTGGCTTTGGGAGGGTTTGGGCTTGGGTCTGGGTTTGTTAGCGACGTGGGTTTTGGTGGGCTCGGTAGAGGGGTCTGGGGTTTGGCTGGAGTGGGAGACGGCGGTGCTGGTGTTGGTACTAATGTTGTTGTTGGTGGTGGCGGCAACGGCAACGGCGGCGCAAGTGGAATGGGAAACGCTTGGCAGTTTGAGAGCGGAGAAGCTACAGCTGGATTTGGTGCTGCAGATTGCTTTTCTTGGCCTGATCTTGCAATTTCTACTCCTGGAAATGGTCTCAAGTGATACGTGTGAACTACTAAGTGTGTTTCTTTGTTTTGTGTTAGTAGTTTAAGGGTCTAGTTAATTACTTAAGTGTGTACTGTGGAGAGTAAACTAGCTAGCTAGGAATGATATTAGAATTAAGATAGATAACTATATGACATCTTCTTCTTCTTTTTTCTTTTTAAATTTACTTTTGAATATGCATGCCATGCCATGTGGTTTGGTTATTTATGGACCAATTTTGTGCATTAAACGTGGCAGAAGCTGATCGGTGTGTACTGTTTTTTGGTGCAATTGCATACCAAACCACTTTGTATTATCAGTCACTTAAGCTGGTAAATGCTTTTAACGTCATTGGTACATGGCATATATGAACATCCAACCTGTCAGCATTCGTACAATCAATGAACAAATTAAACCTGGAATGAAGACGATAGAGTTTTTCATTAACAGATATTCTATCTTTGGAACCAAATCTTTCGCAGATGCTTGGCCTTATATGAACATCATTATTTCAAACTTCAAACGGTGAAACCAGATTCAATTTTTAAACTGCTAATTCATTTTGGAAGGAATCTGCTTAATTTTTACTTGGGGTTAGATTGGAATGAATTCAAGTAATAACACGGTGTGCATGTGCATGAGCATGAGCATGTTGCATAATCCATTCCACAGAAAACGGCAAAAGAGTTGTTGAATTTAGGAGAAAATTTTACTTACTCCTGTCTTCTTACATATCAAATCAAAATCAGACAAAGCCTTGTAATAATTGTACTTTAACAAGGAAAATTCTTCACCCCATATGGGAAATTTTGACTGGAGACAATAATTGTTCCAGGAATACCATGCCGTTAAACTTTGTATTCACACCCACCGACTGTATATGTTAATTGCTATCCCAGCTTACCAATTTCTCCCTTTCATATCATTCATTTCTTTCATGCTTCCTTGTGGCTAATTTCATGTTTCCTTGCATCTAACGAATATTATAATAGTATGCATTTTCTTGAATTGCTGTCTCTTACGTAATTAGTTAATATGCATGGTTTTTCTTTCTTTCTTTTTGAAGACATCAAATACTGCATTCTATTAAACAAAGATAAAACGATACAATAATAATAATAATAATTGTTAGATATGTAGTCCAATATACTTAAAGGTTCGCAGGAATAATAGGCCTCAAATGGTCCTATATTGAAGAACAGTTTTTCGAGACTAAATGTCCCTCAAGAAAAAACTGTTCGAATAATAAAAATATGAAACTTTTTCAAAAGCCTAGACTTAAGAGAATAAGAAAGTCAGGTCGGCATCCTAAATTGGTATGAAGACCTTGGTCAATTTATAAAAGTATCGGATCAGTATCTTAAAATTGTTATAAATGTCTTGACTACAACTTATAAGATTTTTGGTCAGTCTATAAAGGTGTTAGATTAACGAAACCTAAGTTCATCTCGAACGAATAGAGAAGTGTCAGACAAAAATTTTCGAAATCTCTCAATCCTTACGAATTTGTGAATGATTTATTTTCTTCTCATATCTTTTCGAATTATCATCTAACAAAGATTTTTACCTGTTAAGACTTCTAATATGAAAAGAATTTTAAAGGTAAACTTTATATAAAAAACACACGATCCCATAAAATTTGGAAGTTGATGCTTAATTTATGGAATTCCCATGATCCTCGCATAGCGATATACTTATTTCTAGATTTTGTAGAAATTCTATCATAATTGGGAGATGTCAATATCTATAAAAGGAGATCAATTGTAATCAGATATGACTATCGAAACTTTGGTAAAGAAAAGTTAATATTTCTCCTAAATACTATCTTTTCAAAAAATAAAACTTTAACTTAAGTATTAAAAGGTTTTCGTCGAATAATCAGTTTTTTTATTCACATAAATTTTAATTATAATCGCAGATTACGCAAGCTGTTGAGTGGAGAAAAAGATTATTGCTGGTGCACGAAATTCATAAAAGAAATTTTTACTGCATGAACAATAATAATAAAAATAAATTGTTAATTGTATTTATAAAATTATAATGATTATAAATATAATTTTAAAAAATTAATAATAACAAAAGAAATTATAATTCATAATTTTAAATTTTAATTTAATAAAAAAAAATAACTTCAAATTTTGTACATGTATAAAATTTGTATCGAGTTTGTTAGCGTTGATGTTATTAATTTTTATTTATGATAATAAAAGGAGTAATACTAGTTTGAAGTATTAATTCAAAATTTTTAATCTTAAATAACATGCTATTTATTAATCACAAATTGAAAAATATTAATATATAACAGAAAATTAGGTCCCTGCTAGAAATGAAATACCAATTTCACCCCTTTTAAAAAATAAAACGCAGAAAACAATCACGAAAGGCGGGTTTTAATTTTGAAGAGGGTTTTACAGATTCTTCCCCAATTCAAAACCCTACAATTTGGAAACGAAGAAAACATAATGGCGTTTTCACTGTTTTCAACTCCACAACAACAGCAACCCCAGTCACTCTTCCAGCCCCAACAACAACAGCAACAACAACAAAACCCTTTTCAAAGCAGCCCACTTTTTTCGCAACAACAACAGCAACAATTTCCCCAACAACAACA
>JAXCLQ010016057.1:0-17842 GCA_035584115.1 Cedrela odorata | reverse complement strand
CAACAACAACAAAACCCTTTTCAAAGCAGCCCACTTTTTTCGCAACAACAACAGCAACAATTTCCCCAACAACAACAGTTGTTTCCACTGCAACAGCAACAGCAGCAACAGCAGCAACAACAACAACAACAACAACAGCAACAGCAGCAGCAATTGTTTCTTTTCACCAATGACAAAGCTCCGGCGAACTATAGCACCAAATGGGCGGATCTTCACCCGGATTCACAAAAGATTCTTCTTCAGATCGAGTGTGTTTTCTTTCTTTTTCTAATTTTTGTTTCTGGGTCTGTTTGGTTATAAAGAAAGTGTAGGAAAATAAATTAAAATCTTTTGATAATGAATTTGCAACAAACTCAGCAGTATTGCTGTGTTTAATGTCGATAGAGTGGAAATGTTTTATATTCTCGAGTGTCGAAGTAGTGAAAACTATGAATTGTTATTTTTTCTACTACATTGTTGGCAATAGAGGTTTTAGGGTTCTATGCATGTTAGGGTGAAGAGCGCAACTTTAAATTATTAGCTAGTAGTTATATATTGCAACTTTGCAGCAAGGGCGAAGTTTGTAATTTGAGTTGAATTTTACGTCAATCCTTTTTGAGTATTGTTGTCCGTCGAATTTAGATGATGAGATGTTTGATGGATTTTTAGCTGAGGCATGTAGGGAGCGGATTTTGGAGTACAGGGATGAGAGCCAGAGGCTAGATCAATGTAGTCGCCTTTATGATTCTTCAGTTTCCAATGAAGGGCTTGAGCTTGATGCAAGCCATATTGTTCAGGTATGCAGGTGTTTATGACAAATTAAATATTTGCATTGATAACTGCTCCATTTTTTGTGATGCATCTGCAATGCTATTTAGGGAAAACTTTGTTTTACTTTTGTGAGCTATGGTATTTCTTTTGACCATGAATAAAATGTAATAATACAAATCCCAGTTGGAAATATGTACCGTTGTAATTTGTGTTGTCCATGTTCTTTATACTTGTTCTCATATATGACCTTTAACATGTCTACTTGGAGACTTTCAGACAATTACACAAGTGTCTTCAAATGTTCTGAGTTTGCTGTGTAAAAAACTGGAGAGTATAAAATTGTTCAGTAATTTGATATCACTAGCTGTCAGTCTTTTTTTGGGTTTTTTTTTTAGGGTTCAAGAATGGCTACAAAGTCGTGATTTTGAGTCAATGATTAGATCGTTGAACAATGTACCCTCTCCTATCTCATTGAATGTCTCGAATCTAGGCTTGTTTTCTTATTACCTTTCTAGGTATCATTTGTAATATTATTGCCTTTTCTCAACGCATAATGTTATTGTAAAATGCAATTTTATGGCATGGAAATGAAAATTATTAATGTGTTTTGGAAGGAACTTGGGGTTATCAGTACTTCCATGGATCGGCAGAAAATTCAGCTGCAAGTATTGATGGCTGCTGTGAAAGATATGTTACGCAATACAGAGATAGCTGTTCGTTCCTTCATGATGTTGAGACCAAGGTTTCTTCATTCAAATGCAGGAGCTGCTTTGAGCGCTACTGCATCTTCGCTGGCTCCTGGAGCAATGGCAGCACCTTCATCCACCGGACAACCAACAACTAGCTCTGTAGTCCCAGTTTTTGACTTTTACAATGGACTTCCAAAAAAACCATCACCCTTTTTGCAGCAAACAGTTGTGAGATTTGAGAAATATCTGGGTGAGTGTCGCCAATGGATTGAAGAGTTAGAGCAACTGATTCTCCTAGATTCAGACAGGAATTTGTCCGACCATGGATCCTCTTTACTGCAGTCCCTTCCCAAAGTCATGGAAAATGTGCATAGCTTTTTTGTTCATGTGGCTGCCAAGGTAACACCTGATACTTTGTTTAGCTCACTTTAATGAAGAAAACTTTAAAGTGGCTTTTATTCACCTGCAATTTGTATTTTTATAGCTTGTACTTCTTAAGAAATGTATATTAAAATTTACTTCAAAACTTTGATGTGTGGGACAAAAGATTAATTGCTGACTACAAAAAAATTGATGATATGGAAAGTTTGATATTAAATGGTTGATTATTTAAATTGAGCTGAAAGAGAAGTCTTTGATCAGGTCTGGTGCTGGAATATTCTTCTTTTAGGGAGAGAACTTCACCGAATACTGGCTGGCCCTATATCCTACTTGTATTTTGTACGATAAACTAATAGGGAAAAAACTTGAGAGAGTGGGAAGTTTTTGAGAACCACATGAAAAAGCTGCTAAAGTACTTTATAATTGAAGTAAGTTAAATTGTATCTGCTAATGGTTTAAATAAATGGCTAACATTGTACAATAGAATGTAGTATGTTGCCATTATGTGGCTTATATTATAACATGTTGCTCTATCTTATATGATTTTCAATATCAAAAGATGTGGTTTCAGCTTGTTAAGGTGCAGTAAGATTTTTTCCTTACAATTTATATTCTATCTATGTTGTGTGTTCTTTAGGCGGAGAGCATTCATCAGTATGTTGAAACCATGAAAACAGCTTATCTTGCTGATCAGCGTCGCCGAGGGGATGGTAATGACCCATTTCTGGAGGCTGATAGACGAGAAACAGCCAAACAGGAAGCTGCTGCTAGGAGGGTACATCCAACTTTGCATTTACCTGTAAATTCACAACCATCAACACAAGTTACTGGGTTGCTTACAAATGCAGCAACTCCTGGGGCATCAGTTGCCCCACAGACATCAGCATATTCAGGGGGCGGGCTATCTCTTTTTAACACACCATCCTCAACTCCAGCTCCCTCGATGTCATTATCTCTGTTTGCAACACCAGCAGCCTCTGCTCCAGCATCCTCATTATTTGGATCTGGTGCGTCACCCCAAATGTCATCATCCTCTTTGTTTGCTGCTTCAACTCCCCCTTCGTTTAGTAGTGCTCTTCCATCTTTTGGGTCTACAACATCTGCTGGAAGTTCACTTTTTTCAACGCCTTATACACCAGGTATCGTTAATTCTATAGGGTTTTAAATTTGAATCTCTATGATGAAATTATCATTTGTTTTTTTCATTTCACTGTGGTTTGAATACAAAGCTCCTTTTCAAGACTGGGGGTTACTTTGAGTAATGCTGTATTTTGGCTGACTATATTCAAGAATTCTGTTTGGACAAATACCAATTATTTGTCCTTGATAAAACAAAATTAGCAAAGTAGGTTTTGTTTATGGCATCACTAACTTTGGCAAGTTTAGACAAACTACAACAGCATTGCTTAAATTTTGTTTTACAAAATTACTGTGCACATAGTGGCTTGAGAAGGTTGTTCTCCAAAAATTTTCTATACATTTTGCTCTATGATTTTGAAAATCCTTGAAATTTGATTTTGGCCAGAGAGATTCTCAAGTTGCTAATTCCTAACAGGACTCCTTATTGATAATTGATATCTTGATCTTAGTTGACTTTTATGATTTTTTCAATATTTTGTTTGTATTCTGATTTATTTATGACAATTGGATAAGCAGTTAAACTGTCAGTGACATTAAATTCCTGCATAACCTGAAAGGCATTTGTACTAGTACCTTTTGTCTTGTTGACTATTTGCAGATATACTGCAGGTTACATTAACCATGGAATGGAAGGTGGACGCTTTTCCTAATATGATTTAAAATTATACTTTCATCAAAGCGTAATCGTGATATATTACTTGTTTTACTGTCTACACCAAGTAATGCTATATCCAATATCTGTATAAAGTATTGCAGCTAAAAAAAGGAGAAAAAAAAGGAGCAGGTCTTTTCTTGGTTAATAGCTAGTGCACTCTAGACATTTATAATTCTTGTAATTAAAAGTGTTTGAGGTTATTTTTCGGAGTTGGTGATGAATTTTGTCCTTGATTTTCCTTTTGTCTGAACCGCAGGTGGTGCAACAGGATCTGGGGCTAGCTTTGGGGCTGCATCAGTGAGCAAAAAATAATTCAACTTTTTATTTTAAATTTCTATACTAATTTGCACCTAAAATAGAACTTTGCACCCAACCTAGTTTTAGTTGTTAGGTATTACTTGCACATGATATCTAGGAAGCTCTTTGCTTTGGAGCTTAGTCTATACCATTCACTTTCATTTATATGTTACCTTAATACACAGTATCCGTGTACTGAATTTTCCTTCCTGCTCCTCTGTACTTGCAGAAATCAACAAGGCCAAAAACTCGAAGTGCTCGACGCTAATCACAGTGGATTCAGGTCTTGAGTTTTGGAGGGAACATCCTTTTGCTCAAATCATTGCTTGCTCCTGAAGGGATTCATACAGTAAATGTCAAACCGGCAAATGATGTCATTTGTTCTGAAGTTAAAAGGATCCCCAATTACTTCTTGTTCAATTCCCAGATGTGAGATCCATGTTCCTAACTTGTTATGATGTTGTACAACACCTTTAGGTAGGATGTTTGCAGATATGGTTATCATAAAAAAACTTGTAGTCTGGTCACAGGTGTCAGAGATATCAAGCATGTCAAAATAAGCTCTCTCTCACCTTACAGGGACTAGATTTGATTGTTTCTTGGATTTTGTTTCTGATGAGCTTATGTGTAATTCCATTGGACCAATGATTGAAATATCGTCTTCCATCATACTTTTCCCATAAATTCATCAAGAAAACTTTTACAGAAATATTGTGCAGTTAATAGATATTTGAAATTATTGTTTTCTTGATACAATTACCCACTGATAGAATTGGATCCGGTCAGACTGCCCGAAGCAGATGAATATGTAGCCTTGATTGCATGCTCTGTCAACAACATTCTTTGTACTGGAATCGATAAATCCCTCTGCCAGCAGTCTCTACATCCCTTGTAAATAACTTCATTCATCAAATTCATCTGTTACTAATTTTCTCATGTTCACATGTAGCCTATGTAGTTCAGCTTAGGCTTCATCTACTGTGGGATGTGATTGATCGCCAGAGGAGAATACATGAACATTGTTCTCGGCTGCAATGCAGCTTAGCCCAGGTTCCTTTTGCAACATTGATCTTTTTATCTTTTTCCTTGTTTCTGCGACAGCATCCCATCTACCTGCAGCTGCGTAAAGATTAGAAAGCAATACATAAGCAGCACCAGCTTCTGAATCTAATCTTAAAATTTGTTCCGCTGCACGTATTCCCATTCTGAAATTTCCCTTCGTGACACATGAACTTAGCAAAGTTCGCCATAGGTCTATACTGTTTTCAATACAAGATGATTCGATAATCAGAATTTTGGCCTCATACAGCAGTCCTGCTCGACTTAACAAACTGACCATGCAAGAGTAGTGTTTAGGCTCAGGAGTTGAACCATTTTCCTTCATTTGATTCCACAAGAACTTCCCTCTTTCGACCAAGCCACTATGGCTGCAAGCAGACAGCCGAGATAAATATGTTACTTGATCTGGTCTTAGGCCATGTTTCAGGATTGTCTCAAAGAAATTGAATGCCTCCTCTGCCATTCCGTGTTGAATATACCCACCAAGCATTGCATTCCAGCACTTCAAATCGGGCTGCAAAACCTGAGAAAATATTGATTGAGCAACCTGAAGATCACCATTTTTGGCATACATATCTACCAGGTTCCCACAGACATTTCAACATCATTTCCCGTTTTCAGAGCCTGGGAATGAATCATACCACCATGCTTCAAAATTGCAAGGTCCGCACATGCACTCAAAAGCCCCACTAAGAGCAAAGCTATCGCATTTATGTCCTCGACATATCACAAAAGAGTTTGATTGCACTTTTCCCATCACCCATTCTCGAATGACCCATGATCATCACGGTTCAAAGTACTACATCCTTTTCTGAAATCAACTTAAAAACGTTCTTTGGGGATTCCAAATCACCATTTTTAAAATACATGTTCGTAAGTGTAGTTTCCACAAACACGCATCTATGATATCCTGCGCACTACATCCTTTCCTAAAATCAACTTAAAAACGTTCTTTGGGGATTCTAAATCTCCATTTTTGAAATACATGTTCATTAGTGTAGTTTCCACAAACACGCTTCTATGATATCCTGCTTTTATAACTAGGGAATGTAGAGGTTTCCCATAATCAGAAGCTGTCGGAAAGCAGAAGTAGCAGAAATGATGGCTGCAAAAGTATACTCATCTGGTTCCGGAAGCGACATTCTCCGCAACTCAAGAAACATATGCATTGCCCTTTCTCCATCACCGTTGTCCGTGTGCCCAGCAATCATTGAGTTCGATGAAACTAGATCTGGATTTTTAATTCTGCTAAAAACACTAAATGCTGTTGGGTGTTACTACAATTACAATACATGTAAAGCAAGGCCTTTTGCAAAGGCAAATCAGCTAGTACGTTTGATTTGGTCACTTGGGCATGAATAAGTTTTCCACAACTATAGTTTCCCATTCTGCCACAAGCATTTAAAACCATCGAATAAGTAAACTGGGTAGGAGTTACACCGGATCTCACCATAGCACCAAATGGATAAAGCCCTTCTTTTACCTTATCGTTCTTCAAAACACCAAGAATTATACTATTCCAAGCAATAGTATCTCTATCCTGTGCCAGGCTTGTGAAAGTCAAACCATTCGGCCACAAGTATTCAAATTCCATCTGATTAACTAATTTGAAGGCCAAATGTGCATGATTATGATCCCGAGAATAGGCTGCAATGAGTGTATTATAAGAAACTAGACTTCTTTTGGTCATTTTCTCGAACACTTGTCGCGCATCTCCGAATGACTTGCACCGCCCGGACATTCGAGAGGACGTTGTTGAACAGATATGGAGATTGGACATTGATGGGTGTGAAAGTGGAAGTTAGGATGAGAGCATGGAGTTGGCGCACTCTTTTGAGGGAGGTTATTGAGGTGCATATTTGTGGGAGGGTTGCTACGACGGAGGCTTCATGTGATGTGACGACTTCTGTGCTTTGTTCGTTGAAATGTAAACTCACCCGCCAAAACTCGAGCAGTTTGGATTTAAAATAGAAAACGAAAATCAGATATATTCTTTTTCAAACTTCCAGCAGCTGCACGTAAACAACAAAAGCAGCGTTTAGCAGTTCGTGTTCGTCGCCATAAAACGCAGCGTTTTTGGTCCTCGCCATTTAACTGTAACTATTTGGATGTCGAAGCCACTGACGGCAGAAGAAGAGAAAAATAATAACGTAGCTGAAAAATGTCTAGCGGCTCCGAATACTCGCATCTCTACCGACTGATCAATGATTCTGTCCATCCATACATCGTCAGTTCTATTACTCTTCACTTTCTATTGTTATCATTGTCATTTTTGCTTATCTGAGTTCCATTTCCACTGTAATTGTAGGAACTGGACGGAGTTTATTTGACCAAAGAGCAAGAGAAAGAACTTCTTCCTTCTCTCTCTCAGGTTCGCTGGCATTTCGCTCCTTTGTCTAATCCAACGTCTTTAGTTGCTCAAACAGAGTAATATGTCTACATAAATTATTGTCTGTTTCAGGTTTTGAGACAAATTCAGCTCTGGACTCGGGAACTTGACCATGATTCTGACGATGAATTGAGAACACCATCAGAGGACCATCACCAGTTATCGAACATTGTAGCTGACTTGGTACTTGCGTATTTATGTCATTGTGTATTTGATTTATATAATTGTTTCTTTGGAATGAAATTCTCATAAACTTGAAACACAACCTTAAAAAAATTAGTTATGACTTAACAACAAATTTGTCAGTTAATATAGTGAAATTGTATGCTTACATTTTGAGGATATTTTATATATTTTGTGGAAGTTGTGTGCACAGATGGTAATTAGTTGAGGAGGTGTGGTTACTGCAATTGTAAATTGATTATTATGGTATCATTATGGGATTGATCTTGACCATTTGACCTCTCTGTGTTTTCTGTTTGGCTGCAGATGTTTTTGCTTAGTATTAAGAGTCGTTATGTTCAACATTTGGCTGGCAACATTCTAGCTGTCATCTCCGAGTTCCTGGCTACATCTGTATGTCAATACGTTTTCCTTCATATTAGGTTGGTGCTGATTGTTATGAATTGTAGGCTTTATTATATTAGCTATAATTGTTTTGCAGGGAAGCAACTGGGATACTTTTATTCATTCCCTGTGTCTCTCATTGGAGTTGGCGGTTACCAATGTATTATCTTTTTCTTCTGCATCTTCAACAGCTGGATCAGGGAATTCACGTTTTGATTCGTCAAGTTTTTTGGTTCTCATAAAACCTAGATTGAAAAATTCTGGGTGGTCTACTTTGGCCGAAATTGTTCGAGTTTTGCGCAACATATTAAAGCGTTTAAAGCAAAATTATGACTATGATGATAATCTTGCCAAACTATGTTTAGATTCAGTGCATTCTTGTCTTTCAAATGTGCCTTGGGATTCCATGGATGTTATTTATAGTACTCAGAATAGCTCTACTGGAGACGCTTTGGGTCTGAAAGCCTTGGATCAAGAAGAGTCTAGGGCTGTGTTTCTGGGTAATTTAATTCAGTTATTCTGCTCAATGGTTGAGCAAAGCGGTTCTGTCAATGACACGGGTTGTTCTTCAGATAAACATCCAATTCTTTGTGTAATCACCAAGTTTGTACCCAAACTTTTCTATTGGTGCCTCAGCAAGCAAGGAGAACATGTTATAACTTGCATCTCTCAATACTTCAGTCACAAGTTGTTGGTATGGATTTACCTCAGTTGCCTGCTTGATGAATTTAAAAATATGCACCAGGAAAACATTTTTCAATTATTGTTCTTGGAAAACATATTTCAATTATTATTCTTGGAAAACTGTCTAGAAGTATAATTACTCATTGTTGGTATGAAGATCTTAGGAATGCTGGCTATGCGGCCTTCAGAAATATTTGCTTATATCTTATTCTAAGACTCTAGGATTAAGAAAGAAAAGCACTGAGTTATAGGCCAGTACCCTAAAATTTGATGGATACATTACATCCTAAATATTATTACTTCTAGGTAGGATCTCTAAATGTGCTGATTGGCTTGCTACTATGCCACAAATGCAGTAGTTACTTTGGATGCTAAAAAGTTTACAATTCATGGTCTTATCTGCAGGACAAGAGACACACAAGCTAAAAATGTTTACTTATAATAGAGTTTTATTACTTTTAACAATATTTAGAGTTTTGTGCTGGTGATGAGAATTTGTCATTTACATTCTTTTTTTTTATGCCATTACTTGTGCTGGCAATTTTGCAGCAATCTGAAATTAGTCTTCAAAGGTGTTTTATTTTATTTTTCATATATAAATATTTAGTGTATACACACACACACACGCACACACACGCACACACACGCACACACACGCACACACACACACACACACTTCAATGTAATCTTCTATTTGTTTTTTTACTTATCATATTTGAGGATTTAAAAAATTTACCTTCATGTGTTCCAGACAACAACTGCTGGGCACAAGTTCGGTTATTTTCCTCTTATTTTATTTTATTTTAAATGCAATGCATTGTACCGATTTGTTTTTACTATTTTAGCAACTGCTTTTATTATATTACGTTAATATATCTCCAAATGTATCAGCTGTACCCTTGATCCATGATAAAACATATCACTATTATTTAAGTCGAACCTAATTACTTTGCTGAAACATATTTTGCAGGTTCTAATGATCAGGTTGAGTTTCCAAATTTGCCTGGATTGTTGCCTTCTTGTTTCGTGGTTGCAGCTTCTTCATAATTACTTTCAAGTGCCCTTGTGGCAACCCATAACTTCACTTGAGTCTATTCAGGATGAGTGTTTAGAAGGTTCTCCGTTTCTGTTGATTGATTCTGATGGAGACGTATATAGTATGTGCTCTCATCACTTACAAAGACAAACTGTTTTCCTTTTCCTGAGGTGCTCCTTCAGTTTGATCAGCCTAAAAGAAGACAACAAAAAGCACTGTGCATGTGCAACTGCTGACTCTTGCTTGACGTTTTACTCAGATTTGGATTGTAATCATAGAAAGAAAGGTTTGTCAGAGCTATATGAGTGGCTTCAAGGGCATCTCCCATTGGATATGCTTGTGGACTATGAAAGATATATGGAAAAGTGTATGGACTTTACTTTATCCTTCCTCCGGCTATTTGTGCATGAGGTTTGTCTTCTGCACCCAAGGCAATTATCCTTTTAAATCTTTTTTTTTTCTAGGTTGCATGATTGTTCTTTAAGATTTATGTCCTAAAATTTATTATTGCATGCTGAAATTTCCCAATTCTGTTCCAACAAATCTGTACACTGAGAATCTGTGTAATATTGTCTAGTGGTATGAAAATCCATGTTCTACATTGTAATCTTATTTAGTTATAACATCTATTTGTCACAATTTATCCATGTGTCTTATGTGAAGGGGTGTATTTTTTCACTGTGCATCAGCCACTTTTTTTGGTGGCAGGAGTATGATGAACTCATGCGAAGAAAAGTTTCGGGGGCAGCTGGGTTTATGCAGATTTTGATTTCTAGACATTAGTGCATTTGGTGGCAGATTTGGTTGTTCTGGGTTTATGCAGATTTATACTCAATCAGGTTTCACTCATTATTTTTGGCTAAATATTAGTTTTAGAAAGCTGGTACTAGTTTGCACATTGCAAGTGATCAATTGGAATGGTTGATAGCCCTTGGCGCTTGCTCCCATTCTACATGTTCTTGATTGGTTGGGGCCGGGTGGCAAACCAATTCTGTGTAGGCTGAACTGAGAGACACTGGGAGAATCAAGAAATGTGATGAGGTAGTTTCTATTTTTTTTTTCGGTTAGACTAGCAGGTGAAAGTAGTTTTTGGGCTAGGATAGACTTCAATGCTTAGATGGAGTATGGCGTGAACTAATGTCTTACTATAAATGTTTGACTTGGGAAGGGAGCAAATTTAATGAGTGGAATCTGTCATGGTTTGAGTCATCTTTGCTGACTTATGTTGAAGGCGTCACTTTGGATTGCTTTTAATATGACAAAGCAATATTTTAATGATCTGAAATTTTGAATTTTTTGGCAATATGGAGAATAATATACACAATTTCTAAAGCCAAGGTCAATATATGAAGGCATTTTTCATATTTTTGTTTGCCAATCTGGTTGTGTTGGTTTGTAATTATTGCATAGTGTTACACTCTAGTTATGTTCTTTTGTCATCTTATGGATACTCTTCATTAGAATTTCTAATCATTTGTCTCTCTGTTGAAACTATAGGATGATGTGTTATTCAAAGTGCTCCTGCAGTTGCTTAGTGTGCCATTTCGTGTAGAGCAAAGGTTAGGAGTAAATTTTAGTTGGTTTTGATGACTTAGTTTATTAGTTACACTTTTAACAGACTCTTGAGCTGAATGTAGGCTTGACACAAGAAGTTGGACATCTCAGGATGTGAAGGAAGATATTCTTTTTCATGTGTCAAATGTTTTTAATCCTGTACATCTATTCCATCTATTTCTCACTGAGGTAAGTCTTTTATGTTCATATGTTACTGTGCTTCTATTAATTGTGAAATTATCTGTTGGAATCATGAATGTTATGAGCTTTTTTTGTTTGCAGTTACACTATGATCATCAAGTGCTTCTTGATTACCTTATTTCAAAGGACACGGGAATTGATTGTGCTGAATATCTTTTAAGGTGTGTGTTCTAGTTGTTTTCTTCACATCCTTACCTTTTTACTGAATTGAGAAAGCTTAAATTTGCAGTGAACGGGGATTATCTGGCATTTGGTATTTTGATAAACTGACTATATTGATGAATTTATTTGTTGCACTTATTTTATTTGATTCAATTTTTAGTAAAATGTGCTGCCTTAAAATATAATCATCTCTAAAGGGTGGGACTTGATCAGCACTCTGTCTCGTAATTATTTTATATCTTATGTCGACCCTGAATTTGGCATGCTTTTCCACTGTCATTGCTTTCAACATATTTCGTCTAGGTGCTTGCGGTTGGTGAGCGATTCATGGCCCTTGTTCATGGAATTTGCGCTAGGTGGGAAAATTACAAATCAGTTATCTGATAAGAGAAGAAAAGTGGTAATGGAAAGCTCAAATAATCAAAGCAGGCTACCATCTACAACCATGGACAACATTCTTCCATCACTTGAGAAGGAATGTGAGAATGACCTTGAATGTGGCTCCAAACGCTACGTTACTAGAGGATCGCATTACAAGGAAGCCAAAGATTGTTTGCTTTCTTTGAAGACATCTGTGGAAAACCTTCACCAGAAGAATCTGTTTCTATATAATCCAAAAGTGCTTCTAAAACGGTGTTGTCTTCTTCACCATACTTCTTTATGTAGCTGTAACTTTTCTTTGTGCTTTTGTTAAATGGTTTGTCATTCTACTCTACTTATATTGGTTCTAGAAAAAATGGAAGAAAAAAAAAGGATTCTTTGTTTCATCACTTGGGAAATTGAGCAACTAATATCTTCTTATTTATGTAAGCAATGATCCTGAAATTGGTCAATGCCCTAGGATAGGGTTTATCATTCAAGGAATTCTGAACGATGTTGTAAATTTTTGGAACAACGGTGCTCATATTAGTGGCAGGGGTTTTCTGATGTCATTAAATTCACAATGTTTTATGTTAATAAGGCAAAAGAATGTTGAACTAGTTTGTGTTTAAAATGAGTTATAACTCTTTTATCTTTAAGGTTGAATTTTACATGCATGAATCTATTACATAATGCGCTCAAGAGTCCTTTGTATGAATGATCACAAAGTCTGCATAACTTGATGTTGAATCTGGAAATACAGATTTTCTTGCCATGTTGTTCCTTTATAATGGAAACTGTAATTATTTCATTTATTTATTGGTTTTGCAGTTTAATGAGATTTCAGGAACTTTGTTCCAAGCAAGATGATCGTGACAATGTGAAGAATGGAGGACCAATTTAGGAATTTCAGCTACTCCAGTAATGTTCAAGATTAAGTAGAAATTGTAAAAAAGAGATCCTGTCAGCCTATTTCTGCATTGGTTTAACTATTAAAAATGAAGTTGGAAATATTTGTCAGTGCAACTGGGACAGATATCTGGAAAGAGTGCTCCGGTTCATCAAAATCATTGAGGCAATATTCCTGCTGATATTTTGATGTTATCAATTACAGAGAATGAAACAGTTGACGGAGGTAATAATATTACCTTCTATTTTAAATGCAGTTGAGGTAGCATCAATCCTTTATGATCTGTCCTAGTAACAGTGGAATATTTCTTGTGTCCTACTAAAGTAGTCGAGAAGAAAGAGACCACTTAACTAGTTTTATTTTCCTTTTTTCTTGACTTCAATTTACATCTGAAATAGAATGGTCCTTATGAGGATTACATGCACCTTATTTTGGCCACAGGAGTCTTCTTTCTATTGTCTTTGATAATAATGAGGATCATGAGGAGCAACTATTAACCCTTTTCCTCTCTCTGAAAGGTTTTCGTTTCATCTGGGCAAGATTTTTCTTCTAGACATCTAGTAGCCAGATGATGTCACTTTTCTGATAACCAACCAAATGTTTATGTTGAATGTGTGATATGACATCTGTAGGTTTTTCCACAGGTCCTGTCTAATACGTGTAACAAGTAATATGACATTGGCATAGGAATAGTACTGTCTTTTTCTGAAGGAACTAAACTTGTGTGGTCAAAATCCAAATGAGGTTTTTCTGAAGTATAAAGTAAGACTAAACTAGATACAATAGATAGAAAGACTTGTAGGAAATGGAGAAAGAGGGAAAGCATTTTGTGTTAGATCACGGAGCCTGTCATGGAGCTTGGTGTTGGTACAAGGTGACAACTCTTCTGAAATCAGCAGGTCATAAAGTCACAGCTCTAGACCCGGCTGCTTGTGGCATACACCCAAAGCAAGTTCGCGAGCTTCATTCACTTTTGGATTACTTTGAGCCTTTGATGAAATTCATGGCATCTCTCCCCACCAGAGGAGAGGGTGATTCTGGTTGGCCACAGCATGGGTGGGTTAAGCATATCTGCTGCCATGGAAAGGTTCCCTGTGAAAGTTTGTGTTGCATTTTTTTGCACTGCTTTTATGCCAAGCCCCAACCTCCGTTCAACAACTTTAGTCGAGGAGGTACCCGATTCTCCTTCTCTTGTCCACAAGTGCACTCACTATACCATACCAAGTAGCTTAGGGATACACCTTCACTGGTCAAGGTCCATGTACTGTGGCCAATGGCCACTATACATAAACATTTCTATGTGTGTGTCCACAAATAATGCTATATACCCCCAATTTTATTCCGAATTCTTTGTCAAATGATGTGAAATTCATCGAGTAGTAAGATGGTGTGATAAATATTTTTTGAAATTATAAAAATTTGTCATCCACTTGAATGCCACATCGCATGCTGCATAATTTGACATAAAATTTAAGACATGTAGCGACTGTCACCACATGATTGCCACATCATTCGGGACAAAATTTTTGACAGCACTATTCATGTTCACTGTATACAAACATTTCCTTGACGTGTTTAAATGACATTCCTCATTCAAATGGTAGCCTTCGGAGATGCTATGCTTTCTTCTTCTTCTTCTTCTTCTTCTTCTTCTTCCCTTTTTTTAATTTATTTAAAAAATATTATATAAATAAAAAACAAACCCCTCCCATCTTTACTATGAACTATATTTGAAATTCAGACCACCTTCAAAATCTTTTCCTAGTTAAACCACAAACATCCACAAAGTTGCCATGGTTGATAAAATAGATGGGCTCAGAAATGGATTCATTAATTAAATCTTTTGTTCCTTTGGAGACATTGATTCATGTTTTTGTTTTTGTTTACAGATAAACTCTTAAGACTTTTTCATCAATTTGATTGTGTAGAGCTCTTTAAAACCGACCCTTTGAAAAATGTGACCACAACTAATTGCCCTATGTATTCTAACAAGTAGAGTCGTTTTTAAGTGATGGAAGATGCCGTAATGCTATTGAATTCTGAATGAATCAAGCCTCTAACTTCAGACAAAAATGTCAACGTGGACAATGAACATTAAGTTCATTAAACTTGGGAACCGTTTGCAAATTACGTGTGATGTCAAGACATAACAGTTAAAATCACATGTTAAAACTTGTGTGGTAAGTGTAACAAGTAATTTGACATTTGTATACTAAATTTGTGTGGTTAAATGAGGTTTACCTTGAGTCCATAAAAGTAAGACTAAAGTAGATGCAAGAGATAGAAGGAGTACTAGGAGATGGAGAAAAAGGAGAAGCATTTTGTGTTAGTTCATGGAGGATGTCATGGAGCTTGGTGTTGGTATAAGGTAGCAACTCTTCTGAAATCAGGAGGTCATAAAGTTACAGCTCTGGACCTCGGTGGGTGTGGCATACACCCAAAGCAAGTTCACGAGCTTCGTTCATATTTGGATTACTTTGAGCCTTTGATGGAATTCATGTCATCTCTCTCACCAGAAGAGAAGGTAATCCTGGTGGGCCACAGCATGGGTGGGTTCAGCATATCTGCTGCCATGGAAAGGTTCCCTGAGAAAGTTTCAGTTGCAGTTTTTTGCACCGCTTTTATGCCAAGCCCTGACCAGCCTTCATCAACTTCATTTGAAGAGGTACCTGATCTCTCTCCTGTTCACAACTGCACACACAAATAGCTTAGGGGTGCACCGGCGCTATTCAAGATCTATGTACTATTGTAACAATCCGGATCTAACATTCAAATAGATATTATTTGTTTTAGGTTTCAAGCATGCATCCTTCACATTTTTGGGCTGCACAGAACGAGTTTTGGGCACCATCATTGTGTAGATTAAAAAAATTCAATGATATCAATGCTGTCACTTGAGGATCATCCTTAGATATCACCTCTGTTAGTGATTATATAATCATTTTAACTATTAATTAATAATTTTAATTTTGATTAAGTTCAATTATTGGATCTGACTAGTCTCTTTGTTGATGCTTCTGGGGCATCAAAGATTGGAGTTGATATTTTTTTGGGTCGATTTGATTGTTGTTTAACTAACATCTTCTACACAGTATGATCGAAGATTGGATTCCTACATGGACTCACTGTTCACATTCGACAATGGCCCTAGCAATCAGCCCACCTCCTCACTTCTTGGGCCTAACTTCATGGCATCAAAGTTATACCAGCTCTCCCCACCTGAGGTAAGTCTCGACTATCCGTTCCTGACCCAGTTATATTAATTCATTTATTATTCGAAAATGTAGAACCCTGCGTACGTACCACGATAGCTATATACATTTCTAGTAAGACTTTCTTTTAAGTATTATGTCATTGTCTTAGGAACAGGAACAGGAACAGGAACGTAATATTATAGAATTGCAATTGTGAGGTCGTATCATATGCATATCTTATAATTCGTAATGAATTGAATGAAGCAGGACTTGACACTAGCTGTGTTGTTAGCGAGACCTCACCCGGTGTATAAACATTTAGAAATGCTGAATGAAGCAGTGGCAGTAACCAAGGAGAAATATGGATCAGTTCCTCGAGTTTACATTGTGTGCGATCAAGACTATTTAATAAAAGAAGATTTGCAAAGGTGGATGATAACAAATTATCCGACAGACGAAGTGAGACTGATCAGTGGTTCTGATCATATGGTCATGTTTTCCAAGCCTAAGGAACTCTGCTCTTGCCTCCAGGACATTGCTGATAAATATACTCAAAGCTAGTGCATGCGTTCTTTCTAGGTGAAACTTGGTAGTTACTGTTTGCTGCAAACAACACAACCAAAGATTTGTACTTCTTATTATTAGCACGAGTGATGTGATGTGATGTCAAGATAAAACAATTAAAATAATTGTGGGAAAATAATGCAACACCAATAATTGTGCAAGTACCATTATTTCAAGAGGCAACAACAAAAGCTAGATCATCGTTTCCCACACTACAAACTGTTGCTCAAAACGGAAAAGCATGACGCCACGGACTAAAAAAAAAAGTTGAAAACGATCGACCACCTAATTTTCACACCATTTACCATTAAAATCAACATCCAATATAACCATGATACTGACTTTATTCATGTTAAATCTCATCAAATATGTTTTAATCATATTTTTGTGCAATCTCGGAGAGGCAATCGCAGAGTTCTTGCGGCTTTGAAAGCATTGGCATATGATCTGCACCCTTGATCTCCATCACTTCATTAACAGGATTGTTTTCGATCATCCAGAGCTGGAATTCTTTAGGTATACCAACATCCTCGTTGCATACAACAAAGACTCGAGAAGTCGATCCGTATCCCTCATTGCTGAACTTATTTGCCTTGGACAAGTCGTTCAGAAATAGTGATCCTGGTCTCACTAACATTTTTGCAAGCTCCAAATCCTTACAAATTATAAATATTTACACGTTAGTATAAAATATTTAATAGCAATCCTGATCCTGAGTTTGTGTTGCTTGGCTTCATTACGTAAAATAAATAATAGGAGTTAAGTTGTAGTTCCATGGAATAGAAGGAAAAAATTGAACATAAAGTTACGCTTCTGTAATTTTCAGACTTTTATTACTTGTGGACCAGAGAGATACCTGAATTGGACATAACTGATAGAGCATGAATGTAAGAAACTTGGGGCCGAAAAACATTGTCTGGAGAGATGGATCTGAATCTGAATCCGAATCCGAGGTGTTGTGATAAGGCGAAAACTGAGTGTCCATCCAGGCTTCTGTCGGAGTCCTCTCGTAATACTTTTCAAAACAGAAAGGACAAATCATTAAAAGCAATTAATTCTTTAGCCAATTAAAATCTTATGTCAAATTGTTTATAGTATGAGAAACAAATTTAGACCCGGAAATTAACTGTAATGCACCTTTAAATGCATTTAAAATATCACGTGCTTCTCTATGGAAACGAGTTACGTACCTGTTCCACAACATAAGATGGCCGGTGTATGGTGTCTGGCATGAAAGCTGTTAAGTAAAC
>JAXCLQ010016027.1:0-36116 GCA_035584115.1 Cedrela odorata | reverse complement strand
TATGATTGTGATCTTTTGTGTAATTGTTGCATGCCCTATTTTAATTTAATAATAATATATATGCATATTTCATTAAATTACTTATATTGTGATATATTAAGTAGTGTATATGTGCATGTGATGTATGTATGCATTGGTGCTTATTTTAATTAAATTGTTTAATTTACTTTTAAGTTTAGATGCAATCTTAAAGGTGAATGATTTAATGTTTCTGTATAATTAATGCATGATTATTAGATTAGAAGGTTTGATCATGGGTGTTAAATGATTTATTAAAAATATTAAAGGTTTGTAATATTTTTTTAAATTCATTTAAGGCATGTAATATTTAATAATTAAATTATTCATGTAATTCGGGTTTGCATGCCATAGATCTATTTTGTAAATAAATCATGAGGATGAAGACCCGATGTACCGGATGAGATCCGAAGAGGAGATAAAAGAGATTGAAGAATCGTAACCTTTAATAAATAGTTTATTTCAGATTGTAATTTTTGAAAAACCAATGATCAACCCACATGCTTTTAGTATACATATGGGATATGTATGTTTATGAATGCTCTTAATAAATAAACAAAAAGTATGAAAATTGATTAAATTTAAAGGTTAAACCTAATAAATCTACTTCAAGAAAAATTATTAAATCCATGCCTCTCATTGTGGGGTAACTAAAATTTTTGTTATAAATATCAATATTCCAAGATTCTATTATATGAGGAGTATGACATTTATATTTTAAAAGTTGGTTACTTTGTTTTTGGACGAATACTTCTTCCTTACCTAAGATTTTATTATGTGAAGGCATGGTGAAAGTACCATTTTAAGAAAGCACGATAGATCAGGTTTAGCTAGCCTAGGAGACCGAGATTTCTATTATGTGAGGTTTCTAAAGTTAGGGCAAAAGAAATTAATCATACCTTGTATAGTGATACGAAGGGAAAAGTGTTTCCTCCTCGCTGAACTCGGAAGACCAAGATTCTATTATGTGAGATTGATCAGGTGAAACGAGAATTTTATTCCCCACTTGAAATAAACCAAAACGACTATTTCCAGAAACCACTTGAGGGAGTGTAAGGTTCGAATAAAATAGTGGGAGCTAATGAAATTAGCAAATTGATAGGTTTAAATGATTACATACACTAATAAATTTTTATTTCTCTATTCTTGTAGATATTTATTTTTATTGTTGTGATATATTATAAAACTGTTTATAATAGCAAACGCATCACTACTTAAGATCATGGACAAATACACTATACACGAAACAAATTATAAGGACTGGTTGAGAAATCATAGAATTGTTTTAGATTTTGAAAGCATGGCTTATATTTTAGGAGCTTCTCTCCCTATAGAGATAGGGGAAAATGCCACACTTGAGGATATAGAGATATTCAATCAGTGGAAAGAGGATAGTAGGAAAGCAAAAAATTATTTGCTTGCCTCGATGAATCAAGATCTCTAAACGCGGTTCGAAAATGTTTCGATCGTATACGAGATAGCACATTCCTTTGGGAACTATACCAAGACAATTCTCGAGTTCTCAATATAATCTATATGTTAGTATGATTAATCAGAAGCTAAAGGAAGGAGTACCACCAGACAATCATGTTATTAAGATAATTAATAATCTAACATAACTTGAGGTCTATGGCATGTTGTTTACACACCAGTTTAAGGTGAATATGATTCTCCAATCACTGCCATCGAGCTTCAAACCTTTCATTACAAATTTTAATCTCAATAGGATTGAGAGGCAGTTATCTGAACTGTTTAATGAGCTTCAAGACTACTATAAGCATATGAATAACGATAAGGGGCATGAAAATGTTTTTGCTGCCACTTATAGTAAGTCTAGGCCCAAAAGGCCAATAAAGAAAGAGCCAAAAGTTGGACCCAAAAAGAAAGCTTTTAAGAAGCCAATGCTCTAGGCTAAGAAGAAGAAAAAGTCAAATGATAAAAGAAAATATTTCCATTGCAGAAAGGATGGACATTAGAAGAGAAACTATCCTTAATATCTGGAGAGCCTTAAGAAGGCAAAAGCAAGTAATTTTCATTGTCAATTGAGAGAATATGAATTATGTATTAATTTAGATAATCATTCCTGGATATTAGATTCCGCTGCTACAACCCACATTTATATGTCTATGCAGGTACTTTAGAATAGTTCTGAAGTAACAGTAGGAGATGTCATTTTGAAGATGGCTAATGGAGCAAGAGTTGTAGTAGAAGCTAAAGGTACATCTTTTGTTAGACTGGAATCTGGGCATGTAATTAAATTAAATAAAGTACTTTACTTTAAATCTGCCTCAATAAACATCATTTCTATTTCAATACTATGTAAGGATGGTTACAATGTAGATTTTAATAGTAATGAATGTTTATTATATTTTGGAAATATAATTGTGGGCAAAGCACATAATATAAATGGTTTGTATGTGCTTGAAATGAATATTTATGATTTTATCAGCACTATCACTAATAAGAGAACCCAAACAGAATCAAATTTTAAAACACTATGGCATCATAGGTTAGGTCATATAGGAGAAAGACGACTAACACAACTTGAAAATAGTAGACTTATAGGCCTATTGGGTTGTGAACCCTATCCAACCTATGAGTCTTGTCTCCAAGGAAAAATGACCAAGTCTCCCTTTAAGAGTAAAGGGGAACAGGCTAATGAACTGTTAGAACTCATACATACTGATGTATGTAGTTCTTTCAATACCATGACCTGAGGAGAATTTGAGTACTTCATTACCTTTACCGATTATATGTCACGGTATGGGTATGTGTATTTAATGAAATATAAATCTAAATCCTTTGAAAAGTTCAAGGAATGAAGTAGAGAAATAAACGGGAAAAAGTGTTAAGAAACTACGATCGGATCGTGGTGGTGAATACTTGAGTACAGAGTTTCAGAGTTTCTTAAAAGATAGTGGGATTATCTCGCATATGACTCCTCCTTATACCCCATAACTCAATGGAGTATCAGAGAGGAGGAATCGTACCCTATTAGATATGGTACGATCAATGGTGAGTTTCACTGACTTACCAAAGTCCCTGTGGGGATATGCACTTCAGACAACAGTGCATATTCTAAATAGAATTCTGTTTAAGTCTATCCAAAAGACACCATATGAGATATGGCATAGTAATACCCCAAGTCTCGGATATATGAAGATTTGGGGGTGTCCAGCTAATGTTAAACTTGTTAACATGGATAAGCTGGATATGAAATTCGAAAAGGGTTGGTTTATCGGGTATTCTAAAGACAGTTTAAGTTATTATTTCTACTTTCCCTTTGACTAAAGAGTTTGGGTCAATAGGAATGCACGTTTCCTTGAGAAAGAGTTTTTGGAGGAAGGTGGCATGGGTAGAAACATAGAGATCAAGAAAGGGTCCGAAGAGCCCAAAACCAAAATTGCCAAAGCTAGACCGTCCACTCAGCGAACCTTAGTATCAAATACTATAGTTCCAGCTCGTAAGTCTTTTAGAGTAACCAAACCTCCAGAAAGGTATGGATTCCTACATGAATAAGATGTTCAATATTTTTTAATGGGAGTCTCAGATTATGGTGATAATTCAAGAAACTATAAAGAAGCAATCCTAGATAAGGATTCAGAAAAATGGCTAAAGGCTATGGATTCAAAGATAGAATCTATGCACATAAATTAAGTCTAGACACTTGTAGATCCACCAGAAGGAATAGTTTCTATTGGGAAAAAATGAATTTATGAGAGAAAGATTGGTAAAGATGGGAAGGTAGAGACCTTCAAAGCACGGCTAGTTACGAAGGGTTATTCTTAGAAACAAGGATTGGATTATAAGGAAACTTTTTCGCCTGTAGCTAAAATTAAATCCATCTGAATTATGCTAGCCATAGTTGCATACCACGACTGTGAAATCTGGTAGATGGATGTCAAGATGGCATTTCTTAATGTTTCATTGAGGAGAACATCTATATGGAACAACCCATTGGGTATCTGTCTAAAACAGATAGGCATAAGGTATGCAAGCTGCATCAATCCATTTATGGATTGAAACAGGCTTCCAGGAGCTTGAACATCGATTTGATAACATAATCAAAGCGTTTGGTTTTGTCAAAAATCCGGATGAACCCTATGTTTAAAGATAGGTTAAAGATTATGCCATCACATTCCTCATATTGTATGTAGATGACATACTATTAATGGGTAATGATGTAGGCATGATGAATGAGGTTAAGATCTGGTTATCTAGAACCTTCTCGATGAAAGACCTCGGTGATGCAATATATGTCCTTGGTATTCGTGTCTATAGATATAGAACTAAAAAGATAATCAGATTATCCTAGAGATTGTACATTGAGCAAATGCTGAAAAGATTAAGCATGGAGAACTCTAAGAGAGGTCTCTTACCCTTCACACACGATCTTCATCTTTCTAAAGACGATGGTCCAAAGACCAATGAAGAGCGACAGCAAATGCGTAACATCCTTTACACTTCTGCCATAGAAAGTTTGATATACATAATGCTTTGTATAAGACCTGATATAGCGTATGCCGTAAGTGTTACGAATAGGTATTAGGCTTATCCAGGGGAGAAACATTGGTCAACCGTAAAATCAGTTTTGAAGTACTTGAGAAGGGATAAAGATCTAGCTCTGAGTTATGGATGTCAAGAGTTGAACATTCAGTGATATTCAGATTCTAATTTTCAATAAGTTATTGACGATAGAAAGTCTATGTCAAGTTTTATATTAATGTGTAATGGAGGAGTTGTAAGCTAGAAAAGTTCCAAGTAGACGACTATAGCGGATTCCATTATAGAAGCTAAATATATTGTTGCTTCGAAAGCAACAAAAGATGCTGTTTGGATGTATAAGTTTGTGGATGAACTTGGTGTAGTTCCTAATATGGCTTATCCAATAAACGTATACTGCGATAATACTGGGGCTATTGCACAGGCTAAGGAACCGAGAGCACAATAAAAGTCCAAACATATTCAACGTAAGTATCACATTTTGTGAGAGTTCGTTGGAATTAGAGAAATAATAATTCAGAGGATCCCTTTAGCAAATAACATGGTTGACCCACAAGCAATAACACAGAAACAACTGGACTATCATATTGAGAAGATGGTATGAGATACAACACCGATTAGCTTTAGTGTAAGTAGGAGTTTGTTAGTATATATGCCCTATAAACAAATTGTGTCGTAGGTTTCTTGGCAATTAATTTGTAATAAGATATTTATTATTTTTAATAAATAAAAGAATTGTTTTTGATTCACATTTTTATGTTGTTTCAACTATTTATACATACTGTAAATAATTTATGAATGTTATAAGTCCAGATAAGACATTTAAAGTAAATATTCTTTTCAAAAGCGTTCCTTACGGAAACAATATTATTTGAGCAATAATATTGTATAGTAGGCATATTGAATGTTTCTAAAAAGATATCAAAAAGTTGATATAAGTTCGGATGACAATAATAGTCATGTCACTGGGCATTATTGTGATTCACAGTTAGAGAATCGTTTATCGAACATGACTAAAATAAATGATAAATCACATGGAATAGCATGATGTCATTGATTAATCGTTTGGTCATATTAGTGTACAATGTATTCCTTTGACCTGAGACATCGTGGTTGAATCTGATATGGATGCGTATGGTTCATATGGTGTATACGTACGAGGCTAGCTATGTCACGTACAATAAGCTAGTTTGGTCATGCGTTGTTCGTACGCGAAAATGAACGATCGTCAAGATAGGATCTGTTGACTCGAGATTTTAGGATTGGATTTTCAATTAACACAATTCGTATATGAGTTCCTAAGGTGAGCGTCCATAAATGTCGAAAAAATAAATCTCTGGCTAGAGTGATTATTAGTCATGTAAAGAGTTCGTGATGACAAGTTCTAGACATAGTGATCGACGGTTCACAGATAAATTGAGTTCAAGATTTTGACGTCCGTGAATCTATACTCGATAAAAACAAAGACGACAGAAGGATATTACTTACATGGAAAATATGACAGTTTATATTAAATGGGATTTGATGAAATTATTAAACTCGCCGCGTTTTAGGGGCTATGGCATGTTGCTAGATGTCAACCATAGTTAGTGTTTTCAGAATTAAATTTGGATGAGATCCAAAATCGGGACACGACTAATTCATGGGGGTCCCATAAGGTTACACCAATACTTGATGTGAGAGGGTACGGATTATTTAAAAAGAGGCTAGCACCATCCTAAAATAATAAGGGTTTTGATTATTTTATATAAGTGTTACATAAAATTAAATAAGGTATTTTAAGAGTTAAAATAGCCTTACAATAATTAATTAGATTAATTATATTTAATTAAGAGGGTACTTAATAATATTTATTAGGGACTAAATATTAATTCTTTAAAAGTTAAAGGAATTATAATAAATACCTAGGGTTTAAAAATATTAACTTGTGTAGTTTGTATGCCTTTATGACAATAAGTGATTGTTCAAGGATTAAGTTGCAAAGCATTGGGTAATTTTTACCAAAATTAAATTTTACAAGAACTCCCATGCAAATAAAATATTTACAAATCATCCCTTGCTATAAAAACCAAAGTCTTTCATATTTTTCATTAAGTGAAAAACACTAAGAAATTGGAAGAAAAACTCTATCTTTTTCTTTCAAAAACCTCTCCCTTTCATTGTGTATCAAGGGTGAAAAATTGTGGAGGGCATATGTTCTTCAAGTCTACTACTCCTTCATCTTCATCAAGTATCCATTAAAGTAAGGTAAAAACATCAATAACATCTTACAAATTCAGTTTTTATTTTGAAAGATCACCATGAAAATCTTGCAAGCTATGAAATGTTGTTAACATGCATGTCTTATTTATCATCCTCTTCATGCATTCTTGATTTTTAACATTTACCCTTATGTTTAGAAAATAAGGTTTACAATTCTACCCCCCGTACAAAACATTTGTCCCCAAAATTCCACTTTCCATGATAAAAATTCCGATACCATTCTAATTATCACTAAGAATTCAAAATTTGATGCACCTGGTCACTAAAATATGTAGGGGTAGTGTTGTCGCATCTGATGTTCGGGTTCCTATATCACTTCTTTAATTGTGGCACTCTGTCATAAGGCTTTTACCATGAGAATTACCTTACTTCTTAACACTCATTCCTGTTTATCCAAGAATGCTACCGGTTGAACTTCATAATTCAAATCTTCTTGAAGTTTGATCGGTGAAAATCCAATGATATATGAAGGGTCGAGAACATATTTCTTTAACACCGAGACATGAAAGAAATCGTGTTTGTTGCATCTGTAGAGGTAACCCTAGTTTGTATGCTACTGGACCAATTCTCTCGATGATTGTGAAAGGTCTAATATATTGAGAATGGAGCTTTCCTCGATTTATAAATTGAATCACACCTTTCCAAGGTAATACCTTCAAAAATACCATATCACTTCATCAAATTCGAGAAATCTTCTTTAGTGGTTTGCATATGAGTTCTGCCTGTCTTGTGCCACTTTCAATCTTTCATGAATTATTTTCATGTTCTCTGAGGTCATCTCAATCAATTCAACATTTTTGAGTTTTCTATTACCCATTTCATCCCAACATAATGGTGTTTTGCACTTTCTTCCGTAAAGTGCTTTATAAAGAGCCATGCCAATACTGGCTTAGTAGCTGTTATTGTATGCAAATTCAATCAACGGAATATATGCATCCCAATTACCTTGAAAATCTAACACACATGCTTGTAACATGTCTTCTAACGTTTGTATGGATCTTTCTGACTGACCATCGGTCTAAGGATGGAAAGCAGAACTAAAATTCAAGGTAGTACTCATTGCATTATGAAGTCTTGGCCAGAATCGAGATGTGAAACGGGGATCTCGATATGATACAATAGTAACTTGTACCCTATGAAGTTTAATCACTTTTGCTATGTACAATCCTACTAATTTATCCAATAAGTACTTGATTCGAATGGCTAAGAAATGTGTAGATTTTGTAAGCCTGTCAACAATTACCCAAATAGCATCGTGTTTGACTTGTGTTTTGTGTAAATTCACTACAAAATCCATTGCGATGTGTTCTCACTTTCATTCGGGAATAGGCAATGGTTGAAGTGTTCCTATTGGTTTCTGATGTTCTGTCTTTACTTATTGACAAACCATACACCTAGCCACATATTTTGCCATGTCTTTCTTCGTGCCTGACCACTAGTAATTCTCTTTGATGGTTTAGTACTTCTTAGTGCTGCTTGGATGCATAGTAAATGCAGAATAATGAACTTTTTTTAAAACTACCCTTCTCAACTCATCATCCTTAAGGACACAAATTCTACCTTCATGGTTAAAATCCCTTCTTGCATGAAATAGAAATCGCCTTGTTCGCCATTTAGAATCTCTTGACGCACTTTAATCAATTCCCATATGTTTTTCCTTGATCTGTTATTCCAAAAGTAATGGCATATAGGTGGATCTTACATGTGCCTTGGTCATTGACGATTTTCTACTCAATGGGTCTGCCACCACATTGGCTTTACTCGGGTGGTAATCAATTATGAGGTTATAGTCTTCGATGAGTTCTAACCATCACTTCTGCCTCAAGTTCAACTCCTTTTGGGTGAGTAGGTACTTCAAACTTTGTGGTTTGTAAAAATCTAACACTGTTTTTTGTACAAATAGTGTCGCCAAATTTTTAACGCGAAGACCATTGCTGCCAATTTTAAGTCATGAGTAGGGTAATTAAATTCATGCTTATTTAGCTGCCGACAAGCATAAGCAATCACCTTCCCATTCTGCATCAGTACACACCTAAGTCCTTGTTTAGAGGCATTACTGAACACAACATACCCACCTTCCGGTGTAGAAAGTGTTAAAATCGAAGTAAAAATGAGTCGATATTTTAATATTTGGAAACTCTGCTCACATTGCTCATCCCACTCAAACTTCACCTCTTTTCTCATTAATCGTGTTAATGGGGTAGCTAATAAGGAGAAACCATCCACAAGCCTATGATAATAACTTGCTAACCCCAAGAAGCTTCGAATCTTAGTGACATTCTTTGGCCTTCCTCATTGCATTATTACTTTAATCTGGTTGGGATCAACAAAAATTACTTCCTTTGAGACCACATGTCCCAAAAATATTACCTCCCAAAGCCAAAATTCACATTTTGAAAACTTGGAATATAATCCCCTTTCTCTCAGAGTTTATAATACGATCCTCAGATGTTGGGCATGTTCTTGATTGAGGGCAAACACACGAGTCTACACTCTGCCTTGATTCCCCTATGAACCTGAAGTACTGTGGAAGAACTACCCACTCCTAACCTTCTGCTCACACTAGTCTAACTTTTGATATATTCTTCACTAATCATGAAGCTATC
This sequence comes from Cedrela odorata, assembly GCA_035584115.1. Taxonomy (NCBI): domain Eukaryota; kingdom Viridiplantae; phylum Streptophyta; class Magnoliopsida; order Sapindales; family Meliaceae; genus Cedrela; species Cedrela odorata. The sequence continues at coordinate 26,727 of JAXCLQ010016027.1, read as the reverse complement.
AAACCTGAGATTCCATTCCATTGATGATTGCTTGTGTTCATATAATCAATTCATCAGCAAGCAAACCTTTCCTTCATCACCTAACTTTACAAAGCCCTTAGGTTTAATTTTATATACCTCTTCTTCCAAGTTTTGATGAAGAATGTTGTTTTAACATCCATTTGCTTTATTTGTAAATTTAATATTTCCTGTGAGAATCCCTTTACTATCAGCCTTGCTTTCAACTTCATAGCTTCACCTCAATCTCAGGTGTGCTTTTGGCGAAAACTTAATATACTATATATATATATTTAATATGTATTGATCCTCTTCACATTTCCTCTTTATAAAGTATAACATCTTTGTTTATTATTCATCTGTTGTTTCTGCCATCACTATACCATATCTAATATCCTTTAACTCCATCAGGATATCTTACAAAGACTCCTTTAACTTGTATATGCATAGGCTGTGAGTGCAATTAACTTAAGATAATCTAAGTTAGGTAGATGATCAGTCCATACTTCTTTTCGTGCTTTAAAATTCAAAATAGATGTAATCTCTTATTAAATAAGTATACAGTTGTAGTCACTGCCTCTTCCCATAATAATTTAAACAAACTTGTATTAATCAACATACATATAACATTCTTCATAATTGTCATGCTAAGTTTTTATGCTACCCCATTCTGTTGTGGGGTGAATCTCATTATTTAATGCTTTAAAATCCCATGATATGGAAAGATCATCAAATATATTGCTATAATACTCAATGCCACTATCTTTCCTTAGTGCCATTATTTACTTGCTAATTTAATTCTCAATCAACTACACTCAATTCTTGAATCTCTCAAATACTTGATCTTGGCTTTTAAGTGTGAAAATCCACACTTTTATTGAATAATCATCTATTATGGAGAGGAAATACTAGACTCTACCTAAAAAAGTAACATGAATAGACCCCCACAAATATGAGTTTAAGTAATCTAATATATCTTTGGGGCTATGAGTTACAAAACAAAATTTTACGCTGTGGTGTTTTCTTATAACACAACTTTCATATAATCTGAACGATCCAATGTATTGCTGCCAAGAAGCCCTTATTCTGCATTGGCGACAATCTTTCTCTGTGATCTACCCTTTCCTCTACTAGATCATGATGGTATTATTTACTACAAAAAGAGTTCACAAGTTCAAAGCCTCTCTCTCTCTCTCTCTCTCTCTCTTTCTCTCTCTCCTTATATATATATTAGTGGTGATCAATTCCTAAGACTCAACTCACTCATTGTCCACTGAGTACTTTTCAAAATTTGATTAAAAATTAGATAAAATAGTTTCAAAATAAATTTGAAACACATTTTAAACAATACTTTTCGAAATCGTACTCTATTACCATTCTAATTATCACGCCTTTGCCCATGGAATCCACATGTGACAACCGCCATAAACCCTTGATACAGGTCTTAAATCCCTGAACATGTCTTTCAGGCCTGTAAGGCTGCTTAGGTACCTGTCTCCTGTATATTTATTCACACAATCTTGTCTCTTCGAGACATTTTCAAATCATCTCACATATAAAAGTATATTTGATTTAAAATACATACGGTCATATCAAATTACATTATTTTCTTTTCATAATTAAATACATATACAAATTTCTCAAAACATACCTAGTGAACTATAATAAACAGATAGGTGACTCTAGGATGAAAACAAGACTTGAGGGCATTACACCCTTAATCGATCACCACCACCTGTACATGCACTTTTCTATTCTCGATCTCTTAAAACTGAGAGGTGAGGGGGTGAGTATACGGGGATATATTACGTAAGTGGATAAAAATATATTTTAAGAAAATAATTTATAAATGCATGTAAATCAATTTATTTCAATAAAACCATGGCCTGTTATCCGAAATCAACGGGCTGGTTTTCTTTCCTGGTGGTTACCTTGGCTGTGGTAACCCTGAGGCCGTTAGTGAGCTTTATGTATAGAAAATAATATTCAATTAATAAAAATAGTTCTTTTTAAGATAAATAATGCAGGTTAATTTTCAAAACTGGTCTACCACTAACGTTGGTCTCGAGTAGTCATATGGTGATACTCATGACTGTCCTCGAAAATCCTGCAGATAGGCAACCCATAATATCCTCCCATATAACTACTCCACCTGCGGTGCACTCATCTAGGCGACCTTTTAATAGGTCTGTCTCTAGGCTACTTTCCTGTAGCTACAGTCATATACAAACCTAGTGTAAGGGCCACCCGCATTTACTCGTCCAGGATCAGCTAATAAGCCCTTGATCGCAAGTCGAAAGGCACTATAGGGGCATGGAATTGTCTTTTTATTTATAATTTTAAGGGTGTGACAGTTGAGATATGTGTTATGTCTCCTCCTACCACACCTGCAATGTCTTAAAAACTTCTTTTTTGGGGGGATGGCTAGATGCTTCATAAAGGCCTTGACCATTAGTACATCGAGGGCAAAGCTATATACTCTGACCTTAGATTAATGAAATAAGTTGCTTACATTGATTGTTTGATCTTGTATGTCCAATGTGTTGTGATGCTTGTTTGCTCATTGATTGCTTTTATGTTACTTACTTGTTTGTCGTGTATTTTATTAATGTAGCCTCGAATTGTATTGCGATATGATATGTGCTTGTTTTCGATTATTTTATACTATTGGTTTACCTTTGTAGACAACTAACCTACTTGTGCTTGTTGTGTGCAGACTTGTTTAGGCTTATTTACTAGTTCAACGCTCTAGTGAGTGCCGTACGGATCTAATTTTCAACTAAGAAAAAATCGGCTTGTGATAGTTGGTATCAGAGCACACGATTGCAGTAATGATGTCTATAAAAGCTAACTCCTCTAAAATAGCCCGATTTGATGCTCTCGAAAGGAAATTGGCAGAGTTAGAGGAGTGTCATCAAGCCTTAAAGGCAACATAGAAGAAGTGGGCTCACCCGATGTCGAGTACATGAGATAAACTATAAAGATACTAGAGTCCTTGGGTTCTCGGGTAAGCATACTAGAATCAAAAGCTGCTAGCTCTAGTACCAAGTCGTTTAATGGGAGACGTCTTGAAGAGTTGGAAACTCAACTTGCAGATGAGCAAGCGACGATATCCGAGATTGTGGAGGAGTGTCATGGTGCAGTGGGTGTGCTGCGGAAACAATTGGAGGAAGTATACACAAAGATAAGCCTTATTACCTTGTTTTTGTAACCTAGCTGGGAACTACTCCTAGCCTTGAATATAGCCGACTGAAGATTCTAGAACTGAAACACTATAGGGGGCCCGAGATGCCAAATGCTCAAGAACTTTTTATTTGATATCAAACAATATTTTTGGGTTGTAAGGGCAGATTCTGAAGACGTCAAGTTGACCATGACATCAATGTACTTGTCCGGGAATGCCAAGTAGTAGTGAAGGACAAAATATCAAAAGATTCAAGATGAAAGGTGTACAATTGACAACTGGGAGGACCTGAAACATTAGCTGAAGAACCAATTTCTTCCTGAAAATGTAGTGGCGTATCTTGCTCGAAGGCAATTATGAGAGTTAACCTAAACTAAGACAGTTTGCAAGTATGTAAAGAAATTCTTGGATTTAATGTTAGATATCCGAGATATGTCCTAGCAAGATCGATGTTCTACTTCATTGAAGGCCTTCAACCTTAGGCTTGAAATGAGCTTCAGCGACAAAGGGTGTAAGATCTCTCATCCTACAAGTAGTCGCTAAATGGCTATCAAATTACTCACGTGATGGTCCCTAATCAAAAGGACTACTACTCATGTTAGAAGGGAATGCTAATTGGAACAAGAAGCCCAAGAATTTGGGCCCAAACAAAGGTGGTAGAGTGACCAAAAGGGCAGAACCGAACTGCCCAAATAAGCCAGCATTTTTCAATAGTAAGCAGGTAAAAAGTTGTTTGGATGTTAGCTATGCAATAGCCCGTATAGAGCCTCAGACTGCCCTAAAAAGATAAGATTAAGTGCCATGACAGCTGAAGATCAACCGCAAGAGACATTTATGGGTGATCAGGAGACAAAAGAAATTGGTCACATGGTGGCACTAAGGATGTTAAATGCCCTAAAGAAGTAATCTGAGGGTAAGAATGTTATAGGAAATGGTCTTTTGTTCGTTGATGCCCTAATCAATAAGATTATGGTAAAATGTGTTATGGTGGACACAAGGGCCACTCATAACTTCATTTCTGCTTTGAAAGCAAAGCGCCTTGGGCTGAAACTCAAGGAGGATGCTGGTTGTATAAAGGTGGTCAACTTTAAAGCCTTACCTACGAGTGGGTTGGCAAAGCGAGTGCGAATGAAACTCAGCACTTGTGAAGGTAAAGTGGACCTTGTAGCCATGCAGATGGATGACTTTGATGTTGTCTTGGAAATGAACTTCTTGTTAAAGAAGGGTACAATCTCAGTTCCATTTGCCAGTAGTATGTTGATTATAGGAGAAATGCCTGCAATGGTGCCGGCCAAGGTTAAGCAACCAATAGAGGCAAAACTTTTATCCGCCTTTTAATTTAAGAAGGGGATTAAGAGAGGATAATCCTATTTCATTGCCATTCTGACCTCAGTGGAGGAGAGGGAAGGTGAGCCGACCCCATTGGAGATTGTCGAGGCGTTAAGGGAATTTGCTAAGTTGATGTCGGATCAACTACCTAAGACCTTGCCACCAAGGAGAGTGATTGATCATCAGATTGAATTGGTGTAAACCCTATTCTTCGAACACAGGGATAAAATGGTCATTTAAGGATATTTAGTATCACACAGGTATGATTCAAGATTTATTTAACACATTAATGAGGCTTAGGAGAACTTAAGTTGACTTAACGAATGATTAATATGGATCTATAAATATTTTTAAAATTTAAAAAAGGGACCAAATTGAAAGATTTTTAGGAATTAAATTGCAAGATTTTCAAACAGTGAAAAACGAGTACTGTAGCATTCACTATAGCAAATGTTGTAGCAAAGTTGGAAACGGTCGACCGAATTTGAAAACGGTAGACTGGTAGTAGCGATGTTGGTGAACAGTACTAATCTGGTCGACTGAATTGGGAAACAGTCGACCGGTAGTGGGTTTGTTCGATGACACTGCTCACGCACTATGGTGCATTATTTATGTCACTGTAGCATACTGTTCACATAACTATTCATCACAAAAATTCAAAATTTTCTAAATTTTTCAAGGTTTTTAAGGGTATTTTAGACTTTTCACATTTTATCTATATATACCCAAGTGTCCTTAAACTTCTCTCACTCTAAAATAACCCCAAATTTGTTCTCTCTTTCTCTAAAGACTCTCTCTCACTTCTCTCTTCAATTTCTCCAAATTCTTCTGATTAAATTTGAAGTTTTTGCCACCAAATGACTCTCGTCATCTCCTCTTCGATTTGATACTGATATTGAGCTAGAAAAAGCAAGAAACGGCGAAGAAAAAAAATGGGTTTCGACTCAAATTTAGGGCTTTTGCGGTTAAGCCACAACTTGAAGTTTCTATAGGCTTGAACAAGTTACCGGTAAGTCAAATAACTCCTTACAAGCATAATTTTGAGATTTGGAACAAATTGAAGTTTAGGTTTTACTGTTCATCCAGAAATTTGAGTTTGATTTTGTATAGGAAATGTAGATTAGTGCTTTATAGTAATGATTAGAAGTATTTGACAACAAATATACGTTGATTCATTGTTAAAACAATTACATTCATAATTGCAGAAAATGTAAACCTTGTGAAATTGTGTTGTAAACAGATAAGTGAGCTCGAAAAGCTATGATATTAAAAGTATATGAGTTGAATATCGATTAGAAGTGAATATTAACATTTGAGAGAAATATTAGAAATTAATTTGGTAGCATAAAGTTGGAAATGATACTGGTCATGGGATTCCATTATTGGGAATTGGTTAAATGACCCTTGTTAGAAACTTCGTGATGTTAAGTGTGTCAAACTAAGGAAATTTAGACATGACAACCATAACATTTGCATTTTAAGTATAAATAATAAGTGATTAGAATTTCAAAAATTCATAACGCTATATATATATATGTGTGTGTGTGTGTGTGTGTGTGTGTGTGTGTGTGTGTGTATTATAGGCGCCGAACATCCAGGAGAAGAACACATTAGATGCGCGGAATAATATTGGGAGTGAATACCCTCCCCCTTACAGTGAGTGGATCTAAACACATTTTTGCTTTGAAACTATTTTATGAAACTTACAGTTTTATGTTTTAAGAAATAGATTTATTACTATTATTTTTACGATATATGCAAATTACCTGTGTTATTGAAGTTTTATGTAAATGGCTAGGAGGCCCAGTTTGATGTTGAAATTGTATGTCTATATTATGTTTTGAAATGAAATTGATTTGAATATATATATATATATATGTTTGTGGCTTTGAATTTGGTGATGGCCGGGAGGGCCAAGTATGTTTGAGACTGTAGCTATAGGGTAGTAGCTTAGGGACGGACCTATGAGAGGCGGCCTAGGTGAGTGCGTCATAGGTGAGGCAATTGTATGGTTGGATATTGTGATGTTGCCCATCTGCAGGATTGTTGAGGACAGTCATGAGTGTCACCATATGACTACTCGAGGCGAACATCAGTGGTGGACAGATTTGACAATTCATGCATTTCTTTATGTTAAAAAGAATATGATTTGTAATTTGAGCATCGTTTTATGTGCATAACGCCCATTGACAGTCTCGGGGTACCAAGACTAAAGTAATCACCGAGAATAAGAGCCAGCTCAATAACTTGTGCGACAGGCTAGGTTTTAATAAATGAAGTGTTTTAACTGCATTTACAATTGATTTTCATAAACTGTATTTTTATCCACTCACAAGTATATCCCCATATACTCACCCCCTCACCCCCTTCCTATCCCCCACCACCCCTCCCCCCCCACCCACATCTCTCAGTTATAGGAGACCAAGAATTAGAAATGCATTGTGCTAGTGATGGTGGTAATCAGGAGAAGAGTGTAACGCCCTTAGGTACAGTTGACATTCCAGACTCACTAACTTTTATGGACCAGTCTACTGGGTATCTTTTGAAAAACTGTTTCATGCATGTATTTATTTATAAACAAAGAATGAAGTAATTGATTAAATACTCAGTATGTATTGTAAATTAAGTATATTTTAATTGTAACATGATTTGATGATTGTCTTAGAGAGACATGGTAATAGTTTGCTGTGTTTTAAGAATTATTTTGAAAGCTGTCTCGGAGAGACAATATTTATGCACATATATTGTATGAACTATTTTGGAAAATATTTTGGAGATACATGTGAGTATATATAGAGGACAAGTACCCAAGCAGCCTTACAGACCTAAGGGACATGTTCAGGGACAAGAATGTGTCTTGAGGGTCTGTGGCGGTTGTCATCTGTAGACCCCTCTGGCAGGGGTGTGACAATTGGTGCCCAAGGCTAAACCACTCTCGTGTGCCCCTTACAAAATGACTCCACCAGAACTAGCCGAAATTTGAAAATAATTAGATGAACTATTAGAAGTCGGCTTTATCAGACTGTCAAAAGCACCCTTCGGAGCCTCGGTGTTGTTTTAGAAGAAGCAAGATGGGAGCTTACGGTTGTGTATTAACTATAGAGCTCTCAAAAAATAGACGGTTTGCAATCATTCTATTGATAGCAGACTTGTTTGATCAGCTAAACTTGGCAAGATATTTCACAAAGCTAGATCTGCAACTCAGTTACCATCTGATGACGATTGCTGAGGGGGATGAGCCTAAAATCACATGCGTCACCTGGCATCTATCGTATGAGTTTTTAGTGATGCTGTTTGGGATAACAAACGCTCCTACAACCTTCTGCATATTGATGAATGATGTATTCCATGAATATTTAGACAAGTTCGTAGTGGTTTATCTTGATGATATTGTAGTTTACGACAAAACGTTAGAAGAACACAATAAACATTTGGCTTGGGTACTCTAGAAGTTAAAGAACAATAAACTCTTTGTGAAGAAAGAGAAGTGTTTGTTTTCCTAGCAGCGCATCAAATTCCTTGGATATGTGATAAAGCAAGGTTGCATACATATGGATTTAGGGAAGGTGAGGGCTATCCAAGACTGAAAGACGCCGACAAGCGTAAAAGAGTTACGATCCTTCCTTAGATTGACTAACTATTACATACAGTTTGTAGAAAGCTACTCAAAGAAAGCTGCACCATTAATAATGTGGAGCAGAAGAGACAGTAAGATTATGCTTCAAGTATGTAGTGAAATATTGAAGAGTACCACAGCACATTGTGAATGATCGGGACCTAAGATTTACCTAAACATTTTGGTCCGAATTGTTTAATCTTCTTAGGTTGCAGTTGAATATTTTATCAAGTTATCATCCCAAATAGATGGACTGATAAAGAGATTCAATGGGATGCTGGAAGAGTATTTATGCCATTTCGTCAACGTCAACCAAAAAGATTGGGCACAATTACATGATGTAGCATAGTTTTGCTTCAAAACAAAAAAGAGCTCCTCAACAAACTGAAGTCCCTTTGAAGTAGTGATGGGACGTCAACCACTTTTACCCCACATAGTCACAGAGTATAGAGAAAAAGTCTATCGGGCCTTTAATTTCACCAAAGAATGAAGAACTAATGCCGAAATAGCTCAAGCATATTTGTAGAAAGCCGCCACTAGGATGAAGAAGTAGGCGAATAAAAGTAGAAGACCGCTCGAGTTCAAGCTTGGAAATTTAGTGTTAATTAAGTTGATGCCAGAACAGATTCGCTTTCGGGGGAGGCGAGATAAGAGACTAGTGTGGAAGTATGAGGGTCCAGTTCCAGTCATTGCTAAAGTAGGGAAACTTCATACATGGTCAAGATGCCAACATGGATGAAGATGCACTCGATCTTTCATGTTAGCAAGTTGAAGTCATACCACGTCGACACAGAGGATTCCACGTACAATCAACCAGTAAGAGAGGAGATTAAAGAGAATCCATGAAAGAAGACTATCAAAGAAGTTAGAGAAATTCTAGCACAGAGATAAGTGACCAGGGAGAGACGATGCCATAATGAGTTTCTCATGAAGTGGAAGGGCCTTGGAGAAGAAGAGACCAACTGGGAGAAAGCCGAAGAATTGAAGCTATTTCAGCGGAAGATTAAAGACTTCAAGATAGCGCCATCGTCGAAGATGCCGATAGATTAGGTAGGGGAGGATGTAAGGGCCACCCGCATTTGCTCATCTAGGGCCAGCTAGTAAGCCCGTGGCCACAAGTCAAGAGGCACCATGGGGGCGTGAAATCGTCTTTTTATTTACAATTTTAGGGGTATGACAGCTGAGACATGTGTTATGTCTTCTCTTGCCACACCTGTAATGTCTTAAAACCCTCTTAAGGGGGGATAGCTAGGTGCCTCATAAGGGCCTTGTCCATTAGCACTCCGAGGGCATAGCTGTGTAATCATCCACCCTTGGATTAATGAAATGAGTTGTTTGCATTGATTTTTCAATCTTATTTGTCCAATGTGTTGTGATGCTTCTTTGTTCAATGTTTGCTTGCTCATTGATTGCTTGTATGTTGCTTGCTTGCTTACCACGTATTTTATCAATGTAGTCTCGAATTGTATTACGATATGATATGTGCTTGTTTCCGATTATTTTCTACTATTTGTTTACCTTTGTAGACAACTAACCTACTTATGTTTGTTGTGTGCAGCCTTGTTTAGGCTGACTTACTAGTTCAACGCTCTACTGAGCTCCACACAGATCCAATTTTCGACCAAGAGAAAATTGGCCCGTGACACCTAACACTCTTGGCCATATCACCAATACATTCCATACGTAATCCATCTACATAAACATTTATAATCATTTCGTCAACAATAACATAACGAAATTATATTTCTTAGCCTTATAGCCATATGCATATCAAATCCATTTACAAGCCATTCATGTTTATTTCAAATCAACAATAAATAAATTATTTCTTAATTCATAAAAAAATAAGTTTTATAAAATAATTAAATAGTATAAAACATGTAAAAATATCCATACACTGCTGGGGAGGGTCACCACTCTCACAATTAATCTTTGTGCTCACTAGGTTCCACTCGCAAATTATTAGTGTCTAATATCACACATGGGTAGTCTTATGAATTTCAATGTTCAAAATAATTATACCATGCACTAAATGCAATGTTCGTGAATAACTTATCTACAATTACTTAATTTGATACACATTACATTACGAGACTTTACTAACGAGACCATTTATCTAATTCCCAACAATGGAATCTCATTGTTGTAATTGTTCCAAATTCACATACATTTTCATCACAGTACTTCAATTAACATCACTTAATACCATTTAACACTTTTTACGCGAAATCATTGAAATCCCCAAACTCTCATTTCCGTTTAAATGGATATACTTATTCCAAACAATAATCAACGCATATATATAATATCATATACTTCCAATTATAACCATTCAACACAATTCTGCATTTCCTATGTGAAAACCAACTTAAATTTTAGATGAACAGTAAACCCATAATTCTAAATGTTACAAAATCTTAAAATCATGACTATAATGGGTTAATAGGCTTACCGGTACTCCATAAAACTCTTAGAAACCTCGATTAGTAGTTTAATTAGAAAACTCCAATTTCCTCTCAAAACCCATATTTGCTTCTCATTGTTTCTTACTTTTTTAAGCTCAAAATTGGTACCAATGCGAAGATGAGACGTCAGTTAATCGTTTGGTAGCAGAAATTTCGAAATAAATCGGAAGAAACTACTGGGGGCATGTGTTTATATACATAAAGTGTGAAAAGACCAAAAAGCCTTTTCAAATTTTGAAAATTTTGGAAAAACCAGAATTTGCAACGAAGACCGATTCGCTACAGTGCTATAGTACCATTATAGTATCCGCCCAACACACATTCTGATAGTCCCAGTTGCTACAGTGCTACAATGCTGCCTATACATATATTTTGCTAGTCGACCGATTCCTTCAACCGGTTTTTATTTATTTATTTATTTAAATTCATATTATTTTTTGACCCAATTAAAATTTTCTCATATTACGAGCTAACCTAAGCTTGATTAAGCCTCGTTAATGTGTCAATTAATCTTAGGTCATACACGTGTGATAATAAATATTATTAAATAACCATTGTAAACCTAAATTCTAAAAAAATGGTTTACAATAAGTCATGTGTTTAGTGGCTGGGTTATGTTAAAAACATAGGGTCGAAATTTGTATGTTGGTAGATTACATTGGTTGTTGGAAATCCCAAACAGGGCTCGGTAAAACAAAAGCTGAGTGAGTTTCAAACCTCGAATTAATGAGCCGTAAAATTCTTTGAAAACTAAACACATATCCAAAAATCAGTTTGTGTCGTAAAGAGACGAGATCGTAAAAAAATTCTGAGTAAAATTGCCCTGTCGTAGTGCCATACCTTTTTTTTTGTGTCGTAGTCAAAATTTTTTCATAACATGAGCAATCCAGTTTGAAATCCAAATCTGTAAAATATGATGGAAACTAGACTCATAATAGAGTGTGTCGTAAAAAATCTAGCTCAAGAATAGTTGCTGGTTTTGCACAACACACGTTTATCGCAAGCGTAGGGTGTGTCCTGTTCATTAAAGATTCCCCTATAATAAATTAAGTTAAGTGATACAGGGGGGAAGAAAGGGGGGTGGGGGCAGGTGTGTGGGTGTGGAATTCATATTTTATTTAGTAAATATACAATTCATATTGATGTTTTATTAGGTAGCAAATTTATACATAACATGTTTGTTTATTTATTCGATTATACATATTGCATTAGAGTCTAACGAAGAATCGTTTATTGTAGATCGACAACTTGAGTATCCAACGCCAACACCTTGAATCGGATAGAATAGAGCGTAATGAGTGAGTAGATGGACGTATTTTCAAGTTTTAAAATGAAATGATTTAAATGTTTAATTGTTTACGCAAATTGTTTGAATTATGAATGATTTAATAATCGATTTAAGTGGTTATTTTGTTTTATTTTCCTAAAATATTGTTGGGACAAATTGTTTGAAATACAAATGATTTGTGGACTGTTTGAATTGTTAAACTGTTTTATGAAATTAAGAATTTTGAATGCATTATATTTATGAAATTAATATGATAAAGTAAGAGTAAAAAGTGTATTTGAGTATCTATGATTTGTTTCTGTGAATGAATGTTTTGAAAAGAAATGATTTTTATGTTGATATGTGACATATATGATAAAAGATCTTACTCAGATTTTATGACATGAATTTTGGGTTAATATGCTTAGTGTAGCACATCTGTATAGATGATTCGCTCTTACTAAGGAGAGGCATGTGGGTGTGGAATTCATATTTTATTTAGTAAATATTCAATTCATATTGATGTTTTATTAGATGGCAATTTTATACATAATACGTTTGTTTATTTATTCGATTAGACATATTGCATTAGAGCCTAACAAATAATCATTTAATATAGATCGACAACACGAGCATCTGACGCCTACGCATTGATTCAGATATATTAGAGTTTAATGGGTGAGTAGATGGATGTATTTTCAAGTTTTTAAATGAAATGATTTAAATGTTTAATTGTTTACCCAAATTGTTTGAATTATGAATGATTTAATAATCAACTTAAGTGGTTATTTTATTTTATTTTCCAAAAATATTGTCGGGACAAATTGTTTGAAATATAAATGTTTGCGAACTCTTTGAATTGTTAAACTATTTTATGAAATTAAGAATTTTGAATGCATTATGTTTGTGAAATTAATACGTTGAAGTAAAAGTAAATCTGTAGAAAATGTATTTGACTATCTATGATCTGTTTTTGTGGATGAATGTTTTGAAAAGAAATGATTTTTATGTTTATATGTGACATATATGATAAAAGATGTTACTTGAATTTTATGACATGATATTTGGGTGCAATATGCTTAGTGTAGAACATCTGTATAGATGATTCGCTCTTACTAAGAAGAGACGTGTAGGTGTGGAATTCAGATTTTATTTAGTAAATATTCAATTCGTATTGATGTTTTATTAGGTGGCAAGTTTATACATAATACGTTTGTTTATTTATTCGATTAGACACATTACATTAGAGCCTAATGAGTAATCGTTTATTTTAGATAGACAACCCGAGCATCTGACGCCAACGCCTTGAATCGGATAGATTAGAGTTTAACGGGTGAGAAGATTGACGTATTTTCAAGTTTTTAAATGAAATAATTTAAATGTTTAATTGTTTACGGAAATTGTTTCATTTATGAATGATTTAATAATCGATTTAAGTGGTTATTTTATTTTATTTTCCTAAAATATTGTTGGGACAAATTGTTTGAAATATAAATGATTTGCGGACTGTTTGAATTGTTAAAACATTTTATGAAATTAAGAGTTTTGAATGCATTATGTTTATGAAATTAATACGCTTAAGTAAGAGTAAATCTGTAGAAAATGTATTTAAGCATATATGATTTGTTTCTGTGGATGAATGTTTTGAAAAGAAATGATTTTTATGTTGATATGTGATATATATGATAAAAGATGTTACTTGGATTTTATGACATGAATTTTGGGTGTAATATGCTCAGTGTAGCACATCTATATAGATGATTAGCTTTTACTAAGGAGAGGCGTAAGGGAGAGGTTACATGATCCTTGTGGGATAGATTCTGAAGGGTGAGTTTCCCACATAGGTCCAATTTTTGCTTAGTGGTGCCAGGAGGTCCATTGGGCTGTAGCTGTCGGTTCGATGTGGTAGGTCAGTGTCGTTACATTACTACTAGATAAGTGATGTCGTACAGCACACCTCTTATTCAGGCTACGCTAACGAGTGGGCTTAACAAATTTTATTCTATATATTGATATAAAATAACTCATTAACGGATCTCGAGATGTCAACTGAATGTACATTGGGATGTCTCGAGGGATAGTTTCTGGGCAAGTCTAGTTTCTTTTATTTGATCATCCACAGATTTTAAATACGAAATTGTTTTCCACTTCATATATTGATTTTGAGAACATGAATTGATAATTTATGTGAAAATTTATATTTGATTTAAATATGATACTTTTACTTATTTGACCTGAGTGAATGATTTAATATTTTTGCTGGCAAATGTTACATTTTAAATGTGATGCTCTTACTCCTTTTTTAAATGTTTTTAGATTTCTATTGTCCATCTATTCACTAAGTTTTATACTTACTTTTTATTTTTAAAAATATTTTCAGATTAGGCTAATTGCATGGAAATCACTAGGCCACTCCCTAGGCTTAGATTTTTTTGAGATTTGTAGGGTGTTGGAGACTCTATTGGGTATACAATGATCTTTACTGATATGTATATATATATATATATTTTTAGAAGAGATCCATAAGCTTGTATAATTATTGGGTTGTCAAAATATTACATTTATAAATATTGTGTAAGTGTGTGTGTATATATATATATATGATATTATGAAATTTTGTTTTTTTGGATGTGGTACTAGAAATGTAGAAGTTTTACACATTTGTGTGGAAGATTAATGGAAGTTATGCCTCGCGAGTGTGTAGCGGTTATTACGTACTCGGATTTATGGATCGAGACGTGACAATTTTAGTGGTATCAGAGTTAAGGTTTAAGGTTTTGTAGACTCTAAGTGATGAAATAATCATTGATAGTATGATTTAAAATTCTATAGACTTTAAGTGACGATATAACAATTTAAGTCTTAATTTGAGGTTCGTAAATATTAGGAATGATCAAATTAGGATTATATAGATATAATTATGGCAATGAAGGATAGGGTGTCTAGATTGGTACTTGTGAAGAAAGGATAGATATATTTAGGAAAGTAATTGATTCTTTGAACTCTATATACCGATCCTGTTTGGCTTTAAACGTATAATTAATTTTATTGGTATTAGAGATAAGTTTCTTAAAGTAAGTGAATTTATGGATCCTTTAAGTTGAGTTATAGTTGGCTAATAAAGATTTGCAATGTATGTATATTGTAGGATATATAGAATACCGCCACGAAGGGGATGTGGACGACCTTATAAAACTAGGAATTACGAAGCAACGACCTCTTATATCCTTCAGCTAAGACAACCTGAAGCTACTGTTGCTGCTCCCTTTACCATTATAGCCGAGACAAGTGCCCAAATTCTTTAGAATATTACTCTTGAAATATGTCAACAACTTATCAATCTTTTAAGTATTAGGGCAGCTCAACCCCAATTAACTCCTCTAGTCCCAACCCGATCGATAGAAGAGTTGTCAAAACTAGTAGAGGAAGCTAGATAGTTAGGGTGTAAATCATTTTCTAGAATGGTGGATGCCTTAATGGCTAAAAATTGGATCCAGAATATTATACAGAGTTTTGAGGAAATGGGGATTAATGATGCCACAAAATTAAAGGTGGCAGTACGATTGATAGTGAATGATGCACAAACTTGGTGGGATAATATCCAAGACAAGTCTACCTTTGCATTAACTTGACCTGATTTTCAGCAAGAGTTTAATAAACAGTACTCTATACCCACTTCCACATAACACAAAATAGGGTTAAGGAATTGGTTGAGGAGAGGAAAAAGACTGGGGAGGATTGTAGGAAAAGAAAGGGGGTTAATTTTTCTCAAGGATAATCGTCAAAAAAGAGGAAAAGTTCAAGGATACCTAGTACAACCCCAGTGTCATCCACTACAAGACAAATTCCATCTTGGAGTCTAGCACCTATAGGAGTAGGGCCAGTAGGTAACCCAGATATAAAGGGTCGGTTTACTCCACGAACGAGAAGGCAACGATGTTCTAGATGTTAGAGATACCATAATAGGGCCGGTTTACTCCACGAAAGGGAAGGCGACAATGTTCTAGATGTCAGAGATACCATAATGGACCGTGTAGAGAACTGAGACAATGTTTCCAATGTGATCAAACTAGTCATGTTCATAAATTTTGTCTAAATAATCTAGTGTCTGAATCAGCACCTCAGTTTTTACCTGTTAGAACGTCAATTCAGAGGAGTACAGGTACTACTACTCTAGGGGTTGCTGTTGTATGTTATAAGGGCGAAACCAGTAATAGTTCGGTTGCACAAAATATTTAAAACCACAGACTGAGGCTCAAATTCCAGTATTTGCTATGATAATAAATGAAGCTTAAGTAAATCCCGACATTAACACAGGTATTAGATAAACATACTAACATTTTAAAAGATTCGAGACTGCATAAATCTTTTATTAACATTTCATTTACACAGTATGCCAATAAGAATTTATCTTCCCTAGAGCAAGAATTAATAATTATCACTTCCAAAGGAGAATAGCTGATTTGGAAATTGGCATATAGGTGTCTGATATGATTGAAATTAGAGTAAAATTAAGTAATTGGAGTGTTTAAAAAAATCAAGTGTTGAGATTACCTAGAAAATTGATTTAAAAGAAATTAATATACATGAAGCTGAAATTAATTTCAAGTATGGTATTTGAAGCATAGTAATTTAGACCAACTAGGTATACTGCTTCGAATAGAAAGAAAGTTTGAAATTGTTGAATATGAGTGTTACATTTAGTATCAGAGCCGACCTGCCACCCGATGTGTGGATGTTATGTGATATGTTTTCTATTATGTGAAATGTCTGTTATGGCCTCTTCACTAGGACGTGAGGTCCAAAAAGGGGAGAATGTCACATCTCACATCGCTAACGAGTGAGTTTGGACTATAGATTATATAGTTTAGGTTCTCTTAACTCAGTAGATGTGTTTTGGGTTGTAAAGCCTAAGAGCAAACCCGTGACTAGCTGTGTGCCCAAAGCAGACAATATCTACTTAGTTGTTAGGCCTGGGCTGTCACAATGAGTGTTGCATAGAAATTGATTTTGAAACGAATTTGACGAAGAGCTAATATATATATATATATATATATAATAGTTAGAGCATATGCTAACTAAAATTGAGAATTTTTGCTTTAAAATTGACAATTATAAATTATGGAAGTTTGTTGAAGAGAGAAAGTTCCAAATAGGAATATATAATTAAGATGAAGATTAAGAAATGTGATACGAGATTTTATTTGATTATGTTATTTTGGTTAGGTAACTGTTGTTACTAGGAAACTGATTAAGCAAATTTTATTGTGATGAGCTGGAAATATGAATTAAGTTATGGTTTAGTTTAAAAAGAGTAGTGATATTTGTAATAAACATAGTTTGGGGATATATCTGTAGGTGAGAACGTGCATACATATGTGATTAAATTGAATTGGAAAACACATACCTTAGTTGAAAATACTCTTATGTTTTTGTATGTAAAATATGGGATAATACTCGATGTATACTTTTATACTTTGTATTTGATGGCATTACGGATAGAGGTGTGATTTTTAGAATGCAATCATTTTAGGATTTTCTAGAAATAAGTTCATGGGTGATACATTTAGAATATCCCATTGAATGTGGAAAGGATTAGTAAAATTAAATTATGGTACAATTGGGAATACTCTATCTATTTATGTGATGCATAGGGCAAACTTTTTGATAGATGTTTCAATTTACAATACTTTGGTGAGTTTTTATTCTATTTGAAAGTTAGGCAGATAGAAAAAGGTTGAATTAGTAATTCAGAAAATGGAACTGAGAGGTTGGGATTCTTGGAATATTATTGTTGCTGTCACGCCTCGACCCTAGGATCCTTCTATGACAATCGCCACATACCCACATGGTACACCCTCTAAACTCAAAATGTACTACAAGAGCCTGTAAGGCTATCAAATTAATACTTAACACCTGAAAACAGTTATAAATATAATTTTCCGTTCACGGGATCTCAATATTAAAGAATTGATCTTCATAATCAATTCATCAACAACATGCATAAATAATATAAATACCAAAAAAAATATTTTACATTGGTTGAACAAAATAATAAGTTCTAACAAAATCATCAGAGTACAATTCTTTTTAATTTTTCAACCATAATACAAATCCCCATGAAAACTCATAGTTCAGAAAAATTTACAAATCTATAAAAACACGTATCTAGTGGACCAAATTCATAACTGTGAGTCAAGGAAGGTAGACCTACCCAGTGCGTCAAGTGCACTTAACTACCAATACCAGTCCAGCGAGGACTAACGCTCCTAGCTTAAAAGCTAAAACAGTGAGGGGTGAGTATACAACTATACTTAATGAGTAAACAACTATACTTAATGAGTAAACGTATACATACATAGATATACATACATGCACATACATTTCTAAACCATAATATTGTGATTCATTTATTAATATGCTTAAATACATAAATACAACACATGTACAACCATGTTTGTAAAACAATTATATTTGGTTTGCAATTAAGTTTAAACATACAACATAGGCTGGCCATACTATCCCGACTGCTACCTTAGCCGAGGTAACGTCGAAACCCATCAGTGAGTCTGTTATGTATAAAATCATGTACAATACATTCTTTATAAAACTAAAATCATATCTTATGCATTGTAAAAATTATATATTTCATTTATAACATGTATCTATGAAACAAGTCCGCCTCACTGATGTCGAGTAGTTACTTGGTGATAAAGTAACTGTCCTCGTCATGTCCATCAAGTTCACGAGATTTCTATTAAGTCGACATGACTTTCCATAGGGTTTCTACATAACTAAGCATGCGCACATCGGCTTGCAGTGGACTTACCATGGCTTAAACTCCCTTATACAGCCCCACTGTGGCACCAGTAACCTCTGCTGCCTTTCATAGGTCCGTCCATTAGTTATAACCCTGCATATACAATAAATATCCTGGCCTATACTGGCCATACTAGAATTTCCGGCCTTAACGGCCTTACATCACCAAAATACATGCATTAAAAACATTTCATTTCTAATTCAAAGTTTAATCCAAGTAAGACCAAAACCCAGCCATCTCAGCCTTAACACTTTCAAACGTTGTTCTTCAAAACATATAATCCACATTCGGCCTTCTCGGCCATTACAAGCATGTATATCAATTGAAATCACATTAGCAGATAAAATTATACAATTATCCCAATATCAACATAAACTGCATGAAAAACATTCATTATAACCTCATTTAAGCATTTAAGGCACATGTATATCACACAATTGTACATATAAGTATCGCATGCAATTTATTTACTACTTATGTCTATATAAATCCACTCATAGATAAGGGAGGGTCACTATCATGTGTTCGGCGCCTAATATCACACATGTATAGTCTTATTAATTTCAATATTCCAAATCATTATAACATGTACTAAATGTGATGTTCATGTATAACTTGTCTATAATTCCTTAGTTTGACATATATTATATTACGAAGCTTTACTAACGAGGCCATTTATCCGATTCTCAACAATGGAATCCCATGACTGTAACTATCCAATTTCACATACATTTTTATTACAACCCTTCAATTAACACCACTTTAACGTTATTAACATTTCTAAAACATCATTCCATGATATTCCAAATTTGTATTTCCGTCTAAAACGGTTTTACACATTCCAAGCAACATTCAATACATGTATATGTCGTCATAACTTCTATTTGTCGAAAATACACAATTTAACATTTCCATCATGTGTATATATATATATATATATATATTTCAAATAGCATTTAACGCAAAATCGACTTGGTATACTTTCAATTATCTCCACTCAACACAATTCTACGCAATACATATTTTCGGCAATTGTACATATATTTGTTAAATTGACAAATTAACGTACATTTAACGTTAAATACTTCATTTATCACTCTGAAACACAATTCTATATTCCCTAAGTGAAATCAAACTTAAATTTGTATGTGAACAGTAAACCCTAAACTTCAATTTGTTCCAAATCTCAAAATCATGCTTGTAATGAGTTATTTGACTTATCGGTAACTTGTTCAAACTCGTAGAAACTTTAATTTGTCGCTTAAAAGCAAAAGCCCCAATTTTCCCTCGAAACTCATTTTTCTTCTTCGTCATTTCTTGCATTTTCTAGCTTAATATTGGTATCAAATCGAAGAGGAGGTGACGGGTAGTGATTTGGTGACAAAAACTTCAAATTTAATCGAAAGAAATTGAAGAAATTGAAGAGAGAAGTGAGAGAAATGTTTTTAGAGAGAGAAAACAAATTTGGTCTTGTTTTAGAGTGAGAGAAGCTTAAAGACGCTATTGGAGGCTTGGGTATATATAGATAAAGTGTAAAAAGTCTAAAATACCCTTAAAAACATAGAAAAATCTCAAAAAAATTGAATTTTTGTAATAAATAGTGTAAACAGTGTCATAAACAGTGATACAGTACTGTGAATAGTCATCGTCAAACACCCTTACTGCTGGTCGACCAGAGTACTACAGTACCCTCGACGTTTTCTGTCGATCGACTGTTTTGGGTGCTACAGTGTCTTTGCTACAATAATTTAATTTTTTACTGTTTAAAAATCTTGCAATTTAGTCCCTAAAATATTTCTATTTGGTCCCTTTTTCAGGTTTTGAAAAATACAAATAAATCCATATTAATTATTTCATTAAGTTAACTTAAGTTCTCCTAAGCCACGTTAATGTGTCAAACAAATCTTGAATCATGCATGTGTGATACTGAATATCCTTAAATGACTATTTTATCTCTGTGTTCAAAAAACAGGGTTTATAGTTGCTGGATATGCATTAGATTGATAAGTGGTTGAAAGCATTAAACCCTTTTTTTTGTACATCAAATGATAACTTAGGAAAGAAATCCAAAGGCTATGTTTTTATGTTATCCTTACTGATACGAGGTACTTAATGTTGAACTTTCTTGTGCTAGAGCAAAATGGGTAAAGTTGTATAATGTTAAACTAATTGAGATTACCATTGAACAATAAAAGTGATCTGAGAAAGGTTAAAGGCAGCACAGGATAAGCAGAAAAATTATGCAGACAATCGAAGGAGAAGTTAGAATTTAATATGAGAGATCAAGGATTTTTAAAGGTTATTCCCTAGGAAGGTACTATTAAATTCCAAAGATAGAATAAAAAAATTAAACTCCAGGTACATAGGAATTTTTTAAGACTGCAAAAGAAATTTGAACAATGGCATATTGTTTGGAAATTGCCACTAGAATTGAATCGAGTTCATAATGTCTTTCATGTTTTGTTTCTAAGGAAATACATCCCTGACTATCCCATATTCTTGAAACCTTACTAGTTCAATTTTGCAAGTATTTATCCTGTGAGGTATAACCAGTGGAAATAGTTAATCGAAAGGAGAAAGTGTTGAGAAATAAAGTTATACCAAAGGTTAAGGATTGTAGAGAAACAATAATATAGAGGAAGTTACAAGGGAAACAGAAGCCTTCATGGCACAACAGTACCATCAATTATTCCATTACACAAGTTAGTTTCTTATCCTATAAATTTTGAGGACAAAATTTTTTTTAGGGGGTAAAACTGTAGAACTCATAAAATTTGATATAACTTAAGTTTATTCGATTTCGACATTAGTGACAAATTTCGACGTGTTAGGTTTTGAGAGAACTTATTTAAGTTATACACGTATAGCTAAAGCAGAATTTAAGCTTAAAATACCATATATATATATATATATATATACACACACATATATACATACATAAGTATGTGATTTCATTTCTATTACTTTCATGATAATTACAAATAATGTAAGGATTAAATTGAAGGGTTTTTTTTAAACTCAAGGGGTTAATATGCAAAATTACTTTAAGTTAGGAAAATAACACAAATAGTGAGAAATGTGGGGTCACCACTAAAATATTTATATTATGGCCCAATGATGTTACTAAGCCAAGCCCAAAATCTTACTAAGTGAAGGCCAATATTATTAAGCAAGCCCAAACCCAATTTATATAAATAAAGACCCAAGTTAATTAATCCAAAAACCAAGTCCAATTTTCATGTTTTAATCTACAATTTTTTAGATTTTTCTATATGTGTTTAGAGAAATAAAAAGAAAAAAAGACAAAAACAAGAGAAGGAGGCCAAAACGTGAGGCTAGGGAAGATATAAGAAGGAGAAATCGTGCAAGCAAAGGAGAAAGGAAGAGTGTGTTACAGGAAAAAAATAAAAATAAAATAAAATAAAAGAAGAAGAATGAAGAGAGGGGTGGCCGGATAAGTGAGGGAAGAAAAGAAAAGAAAGAAAGAAGGGAGAGGAAAGGGAAAGAAAAAGGAGGAGGAGGAAAAGAGAAGTTTGCTATTATGGTAAGTATATGTGTGTTTTTAGTTTGAAATTTTGATTTGTTGTTTTATGTCTATTTTATGTTGAAATGATGTAAAAATAAATTTGTGGTTGTTTGCAAAGTGTGAATGTTATGAAATGATTTATATATATGTGTGTGTGAGTGGTTTGATGATTAATGATGTGTGGAATAGGTAAATGAGGAGTTGTAATGTTGATATGTATTGTGTATGTAATTGTTGGCTTTGGAAGATTAGTGGTAGAGAATGCTATATATAGAGGTAGTAAATAAGCTGAATTTTGGCCAAATTTTGATAATGTTTCACGTATGGGAAGTGTAGAATTAAAGGGTTATAAAGCATGAAAAGGGTGGTAAATTTGTAGGTGTGAAAGTGTTGTTATATTTTATGTGGGGTGTTACGAAAACTGAAGCGTAGACATGTGAAAAGTGGGTCGTGATTGTACGCTCAAATGTGTATGTTTCGGGTAGAAAAAATGTAGAAATTTAGTGTTATAAGTCATGAGTTTAGTGGCTGGGTTGTGTTAAAAACATAGGGCCGAAATTTGTATGTAACTATAATATATCGGTTGTTTGAAACCTTAAATAGTACTTGGTAAAATGAAAATTGAGCTAGTTCCGGACCTTGGATTAACGAGGTATAAAATTCTATGAAATCAATTTGTTTCATGAAGAGACAAGATCATAAAAAAAAAATCAAAATAGGGTTATTCGGGGTGGAAGGGGGTACGACAGAATTCAGATTTAATTTAGTAAATATTCAAATTATATTGATATTTTATTAGGTAGTAAGTTTATACATAATACGTTTGTTTATTTATTCGATTAGACGTATTGCATTATAATCTAACGAAGAATCGTTTATTATAGATCGACAACCTAAGTATCCAACACCAAAACCTTGAATCGAATAGATTAGAGTGTAACGGGTAAGTAAATAGACATATTTTCAAGTTTTTAAATGAAGTGATTTAAATGTTTAATTGTTTATGCAAATTGTTTGAATTATGAATGATTTAATAATCGATTTAAGTGGTTATTTTATTTTATTTTCCTAAAATATTGTTGGGACAAATTGTTTGAAATATAAATGATTTGCGAACTGTTTGAATTGTTAAACTGTTTTATGAAATTAAGAATTTTGAATGTATTATATTTATGAAATTAATATGCTGGAGTAAGAGTAAATCTCTAGAAAATGTATTTGAGTATCTATGATATGTTTCTGTGGATGTATGTTTTAAAAAGAAATTATTTTTATGTTGATATGTGACATATATGATAAAAGATGTTACTTGGATTTTATGACGTGAATTTTGGGTGTAAAATGCTTAATGTAGCACATCTGTACAAATGATCCGCCCTTATTAGAGAGAGGTGTAAGGGAGTGGTTACATGATCGTTGAGGGATGGACTCTGAAGGGTGAATTTCCCATGGAGGTCTAATTTTTGCTTAGTGGAACCGGGAGGTTCACTAAGCTGTAGCGGTCAGTCTGGTGTGGTAGGCCGGGGCCTTTAACAATCGGTCCAGTGTGGCAGGCTGGGGCTGTTACACTATTACTAGATAAGTGGTGTCATATACCGCACCTTTTATTCAAGCTAACGCTAATGAGTGGACTTAACAAATTTTATTTTATATGCTAATATAAAATAACTCATTAGCAAGTCTTTAGATGTTAACCGGATGTACACCAGGGGATGTCTCGAGGGAAAATTTCCGGGCAAGCTCTGTTTCTTTTATTTGATCATCTATATATTTTAAATACGAAATTATTTTCCACTTCATGTATTGATTATGAGAACATAAATTGAAATTTATGTGAAAAGTTATATTTGATTTAATATTTCTGCTAGAAAATGTTACATTTTAAATGTGATGTTCTTACTCCTCTTTTAAACGTTTTCAGATTTCTATTGTCCATCTATTCTCTAAGTTTTGTACTTATGTTTTACTTTTAAAAATATTTTCAGATTAAGCTAATTATGTGGAGGTTGTCAATCCACTCCCCCGGCTTAGATTTTTGAGGTTTGCAGCGTGTTGGAGGCTCTGTTGGGTATACAGTGATCGCCACTAATATGTACATATATTTTATTATAAGAGATCCATAAGCTTGTATAATTATTGGGTTGTCAAAATATTACATTTATAAATATTGGATATATATAAATATATTTATATGGATGTGATATTAGAAATGTAGAAACCTTACACATTCGTGGAGAAGACTAATGGAAGGTATGTCTCACGAGTGTGTGGCGGTTGTTACATACTCGAATTTACGAATCGGGACGTGACAATAGGAGGTGATCTTATAAGAAATAATATTTTTTTTGCTAAACATATGAGGTGTCAAGAACCGGCTCAAAGTTAAGATGTATGGGAAGAATTGAAAAAATTCAAGAAAGAATTTTAGGAGTTAAGGAAAGTACGAGGACAACCTTAATCTAAAAACGAAATTGTTTACAAAATCAAGTCACCTCTATCTAAGGAGATTTTAGATATTAGGCTCATTAGAAGATTTAGGCTTCCTCATATGACCCCGTACATAGGCAAAATTGACCCCACTTTGCATCTGGAAAGATATTAGGAGACGATGTTGTTGTGGATTCCCCATCTGGAAGCTTGAATAGGCAAAATACACTATTGTAATATGTATTGTACATATTTATTAATAAAAGAAATTGTTTCAATTCATATGTGTATGTTACTTTTTCTATCTATACATACTAATGATAGAATATGCATATGAATTGTCCAAGATAATTAGATTATCTTAATAATTCCCTACATATGCAATATCGAATGGGCATCGATGTTGCACAGTAGAAACACTGAATATTTTCGGTGAATATCATGAGATAATATTAGTGCAGATGACATGATAGTCATATCATTGGGGCATTAGTGTGGATTAACAGTTAGAGAACTGTTTTTCAAATGTGACCAAAGTTATGATGAATCACACGGAAGTATGTTATTAATAATTCATCATATAATTATATTAGTGTATTAACTACTCCTTAGACCTGAGACATCGTAGTTGTTGATCGGTAGAAATGCACATGGTTTATATAGTGTATAAATGCGAGACTAATCATGTCTTATACACACAAGCCGGTTTGGTCATGTGTTGTTTATATTGAGATGCAAATGATTTTCAGATGGAATCCGTTGACTCGATGCAGAGGATTTCGAGGTTCTGCTGACTCAGTCCAAAATTGAGTTCCCAGATGGATATTAGTAAATGGCTGAAAACAAAGTCTTTGGATAAAGCATACATGTCATATGAAGAGGTCGTAGTGACAAGTTCATCACGTATTGACTGATCATCCGCATATGACTGAATTTATGGTTTTGACATCCGTGAGCTCTAATTTAGTTGGAATTAGATAAAGAAAGGAGATTATCCACACGGAATATATAATTAATCAGAATAGGTTTGATGAAGAGTATCTGTTGGTCCAGTTGACAACACCCAAGAGGGGGGTGAATTGTGTTTTTAAAATTTTGCAAATGAAAACGTATGCAATGTAGTACAGTAATGAAACAGTAATAAGAGAGAGATACAAACACAATTTTATAGTGGTTCGACAAATCTTGGTCTACTTCCACTCTCTCGAATGCAAAAGACTTTCACCGAGGTTCCACTAACTCTTTGTTTTGATGAGACAACAGTAGCCTAGTACACTCCTTATAAGGTGAAAAGAAACCTTACACTCTTTTATACGAGTGAAAAGTAACCACTGAAATCTTCTTTAGTACTAGTGAAGAATTACCCAAAACCAAATTACAAATAGATTTTTAATTTTTGCTCTCACACTAGAGTTAATATTTCGACAAACTCTCAAAAGAAAATTTCTGTCATACAAGATTTGAAAGGTTTTCAGTAGAGAGAGAAAGTTTACTGTTTTTGTATATCAATGCTGTTCAAAGATTTTTTGTTGATATTAGTAAGTGAAAGTTCTTTTTGATTTCACTGCGTATCTTCTATTTATATCTATCCTTTTTGTGAATCAACAGTTGTCTAACGGCTTGATTTGGTGCATTTAATGTTTGCAATTAATGCTACAGAAGTTACCATTGAGCTTTAAAAGTAGAGAGAATATCGATCCGTTTCTTCATGTATCGATATTTTTAAGTGAATAGTATAATTTGTATCCCGAGTATCGATCTTCACTTCTCCAAGTATTAATCTGTTTATATTAGAGTTATCTCTAGGTTTCAATATAACACCCGAAATTTTTGTAGAACTCATAGCCTTAATATTGTCTAAGTACATTAGAATTTACATTCATGATATGTTTACGATATAATATTATGAATGTAAGAGAAATTAACCGAGTTTACGCATGTTTAGTTGACATGGAAACGACGTAGGATATAATATACCTATTTAAATAATTATTACCATTACCATGATTTTAAATATGTTTTATAGAGTATTAAGTGTTAGAATTTTAAGAAATGTTATAAAATAAATTTATAAGGGTATTTTTGTAAACTTGGAA
>JAXCLQ010016017.1:17492-36122 GCA_035584115.1 Cedrela odorata | reverse complement strand
ATATATATATATATATATATGTATATATATTTGGGCTTGGGTTTGAGCTTGCATACTTGGGCTTAGATATAATTAATTAGGCTTGGGCCTAACTAATTAGATTTGGGCTTAGTTAATTGAGTTTGGGCCTAATTAATTGAATTGAGCCCAATATATGTATATATATATATATTATATTATATTCTTGGTCCACTTAATATTATTTTAATTCATAATCTAAAATTTCAAAAAATGCTCTTGCTAATAATAAAATTTTCATTTCTATCATTCATTTCTACTACATTAAACTTACAAAAATAGCCTTATACATTTACCTTATATCATTGTTTAATAACTATGAGTTCTACAAAGAAAATAACAGGTGTTACAATTCTCCCCTCTTTACAAAAATTTTGTCCTCGAAATTCAATAAGCCGTCTCCTCTTCATTGGAAAAGTTAAGGATATTTCTCTCAAATCTCCGCTTCTCATTCCCATGTGGCTTCCTCTACTGCGTGATTAATCCAAAGTACTTTTACTAAGGGAATTCTTTTGGAATGTAATTGTTGATCCTTATGATCTAAAATTTGTACAGGAACCTCCTCATAAGTTAGATCTTCTCTAAGCCTAAATGGTTTATAACTCAACACGTGTGTAAGATTAGCGATGTATTTGCGTTGCATTGATACATGAAACACATTATGTACTCCAGACAAAGATAGAGGAAGGGCAAGTGGATACGCCACATCCCCCACTCTTTCTAAAATCTCGAACGGGCCAATAAATTTAGGGCTTAACTTCCCTTTCTTACCAAACCTCATGACCCTCTTCATCGGACCCACTTTGAGAAATACCTTTTCTCCTACAACAAATTCTGAGGGCTTCCTTTGAATATCAGCATAACTCTTTTGTCTACTCTACGCAGTTTTCATTTTTTCCTTCACTTTCTCAACCACTTCACGTGTTTATTGAACAATTTTTGGTCCCAAAACTTTCCTTTCACCAATCTCATCCCAATAAAGCGGCGATTTACACTTCCTTCCATATAGTGCTTTATATGAAGCCATGCCAATAATGGATTAAAAACTATTGTTATATGCAAACTCCAACCAATGGTAGATATTCATCCCAACTACCCTTGAAATCCAACATGCATGCCCGCAACATATCTTTTAAAATCTGAATAGTTCTCTCCGATCGTCCATCTGTTTGCGGGTGAAAAGCCATACTAAAGTTTAATTTGGTATGCATAGCTATATGCAAACTCTTCCAAAACTTAAAAGTAAATCGTGGATCTTTATCCGAAACAATGAAAACAGGCACTCTATGCAATATGACAATTTCTTTAACATACAATTGTGCATACCTGTCTATCAAGTAAGTGGTACGCACAGGAAGAAAATGTGCCGATTTCGTCAACCTATCCACAATTACCCATATTGCATTGTAACCCTTAGGAGTTCTTGGTAATCCCACAATAAAATCCATACCTATGCGTTCCCATTTCTACTCCGGTATCATCAAGAGCTTTAGTAAACCCGACGGTCTTTAATGTTCTGCTTTAACTTGTTGACAAGTCAAACACTACTTTACACATCGTGCAACATCCAGTTTCATCTTAGGCTACCAAAATCTAGTGCGAAGATCCTTACACATCTTTATGCTACCAGGATTGATAGTATATTGAGAGTTATGAGCTTCATTCAGTATTTTCAGCTGTAAGTCATCATTCTTAGGCACACAAAGTCTTCCTTCAAAATATAATGCCCCATCCTCAGCTATTGTAAACCTCTTTCTTCCACTTCCAAGAACTTCTTTTGCAACCTTCCTCTAGTACTGATCTGTTCCCTGAACATCTTTAATTCTTTGAATCAAGGTTGGTTGCACTGTCAAATGAGCCATATAGAAGTTATCTTCCTTTCTTACTACTTCAATTTGATTCCTATCCAGGTCCAATAAAATCTGCTTCTGAGTGATTATCAATGCAGCTAACTATCTCGAAGATTTCTGACTCAAGGTGTCAGCCACCACATTAGCTTTCCCGGAGTGATAATTAATTGTACAATCGTAGTCTTTCACCAATTCTAATCATCTTATTTGCCTCAAATTCAATTCTTTTTAAGTAAACAAATACTTCAAACTTTTATGATCAATAAAAATTTGGCATGTTTCCCCATACAAATAATGCCTCTAAATTTTCAAAGCAAAGACCACCGCTGCGAGTTTTAAATCATGTGTAGGGTAATTCTGTTCACGATCCTTAAGTTGCCTAGAAGAATAAGCTACAACCTTCCTATGTTGCATCAGTACACAACCCAGACCTTTTCTTGAAGCATCACTATATATCACAAATCCTCCACCACTAGATGGAATTGTCAGAATTGGTGCTGTCATCAAACGATTTTTAAGCTCCTGAAAACTTCTTTCACATTCCTTACCCCACACAAATTTTGTATCCTTCCGAGTTAACTTTGTTTAGGGTGCCATCAACCTAGCGAAACCTTCCACAAACCTCCGGTAATATCCCGCTAAACTCAAGAAACTCCTTACTTCCGTGACCGTTGAAGGTTGTTGCCAATTAACTATTGCTTCTACTTTAGCCGGATTAACAGATATCCCGTCCTTGTTCACCACATGCCTCAAAAACACCACTTGTTTCTGCCATAATTCATATTTTTTTAAACTTAGCATACAACTTCTTTTCTCTAAGTGTTTGAAGCACTATCCTCAAGTGTTCTTTATAGTCATCATCACTCTTCGAATACACCAATATATCATCAATAAATACAATTACAAATTAATCCAAGTATGGTTGAAACACTTTATTCATTAAATCCATAAAATATGGCTGGGGCATTCGTTAACCCAAAAGGCATCACCAAAAATTCATAATGCCCATACCGAGTACAAAAAGCAGTCTTTGGTACATTTTCATTCTTAACTCTAATTTGGTAATATCCTAACCTCAAATCAATTTGGAAAATACACTCACTCCTTGCAACTGATCAAATAAATCATCAATCTGGGGCAAAGGATACTTATTCTTTATTATGGCTTGATTCAACCTCCTATAATCAATACACAACTTTAGGGTACCATCTTTCTTCTTAACAAATAACACCGGAGTACCCCAAGATGAAATACTAAGGCGTACAAAACCTTTATCTAACAATTCCTGCAATTAACTCTTTAATTCTTTTAACTCCATGGGCGTCATTCTATAGGGTGCTATAGAAATGAGCGATGTACCCGGTACCAACTCAATACCAAACTCAATATCCCTTTCAGGAGGTAATCCAGGCAAATCCTCTGGAAACACATCTCGAAATATCCTCCACATGCATCTCAGTCTCACCTTCCTTAACCACATAAGCTAAAAAACCTTCACACCCCTTCTCTAATAACTTAGTGGCCTTAATTACACTTATCAACCCTTGACTCACCACTGATTGTCTCCCCCCAAAACTAAATTCAGGTTGACCCAGAATGTTAAACACTACTTCCTTAGTAAAATAGTTTATTATCGCATGATAAACGGCTAGCCAATCTATTCCTAAAATAACATTAAAATCACACATCTTAAGAGGAAATAAATCTATAATAAGTTCCTGCTCCCCCATACTAATTTTACAGGCTTGATAAACTTGTTGTATCATCACACTTTCACCCATAGGTGTGGCCACAAACATCACATACTTCAAAGATTCAGGAGGTTTATCAGATAAACAACCAAATGCACATGACACAAAAGAATGGGTAACACCAGGACCAAATAGTACTTTAGCTTCCCTATTAAAAAGAGTCAATGTACCTGTTGTCACTTAGTTTGAGGCTTATGCATCCTACTTGGTGAGAGCATATACACTTCCAGGTACCTTCTGCTTCTTGTTCTAGTTTTCAACTCTACTATCTTTCCTGTTCACCCGCCTATTTGGACAGTTTTTGATTGTATGCCATTCCTTCCCATAACCAAAGCAAGTTCCTGACACTCGATGACAAATTCCAGGATGGAACTTCCCACAAGATTCACAGGGAATAGGCATCCTCTACGTTGCTTGCCTGTTACTGCCCAAATCTCTAAAATTAACTTCTTTCGGAACAGATTTACCACCATTACCCCACTGAAATAGAGGTCTTTGTGTTCTGCTGCTACTACCCCCTTACTTCACTTCTCCTCTCTTTTTGATGAATTGTTCCCGAGCTTTTTGAGATTCTGCCAAATCCTTTTATGTAATAATTGCTCGGACAACCAAATCTGCATACACGTTCAATGTCAGGATGATAACTGCGATTTGATTGCTGGGTGCAATCTTTCTAGGAAACGCCTACATTTGCTTTGCTCATCTGCAACTAGGGCTGTAGCAAATTGAGACAATGCTGTAAATGC
Organism: Cedrela odorata; assembly: GCA_035584115.1. NCBI lineage: Eukaryota > Viridiplantae > Streptophyta > Magnoliopsida > Sapindales > Meliaceae > Cedrela > Cedrela odorata. The sequence continues at coordinate 31,757 of JAXCLQ010016017.1, read as the reverse complement.
TGTCTCGTATTCCATCACTAATTTATCTCCCTGCCCTAATATTAGGAAATCGGCCTTCATATTATCTCTGACTCATTGTGGAAAATATTTCTCCAAGAAAGCTTCCTCGAACAACTCCTAAGTAATCAGTCTCCCTTCTAATCGAGTTCTTAACAGTCTGACTTTAAACTCCTACCAATGGTCTGCTTCTTCTTGTAATACAAATAAAGCAAAGACCACTTTCTACTCTTCACTACACCCATGAGCTGTAAATATTTTCTCTATTTGCTTAATCTATGCTTTTGCCACCATTGGATTCACGCTCCCTCTAAATATCGGTAGATCTAACTTCTTAAATTGCTCCAAAGTTACTACCTTATTACTATGCTCATCGCCATTAAGTTGATTCCCACTCCCTTCACTTCTTATAGCCCTAGTGCTTCGAGCAATACCTTCAATTAATTTATTTTGTTGTTCCACCATCCTCATCATTAGGTTAATAACAGGATTCTCATCTCCAGCCTCTCTTGTAGGCTCCCTCGCTCTTTCAACATTTCGAGGAGCCCGTGAACTAGATGCATTAGCTTTTGATTTTTCTCTATGAGACATTTTTCTTTGTTGCAGCAACTATATTAGATATATAATATATATATATATATAAGTTATTAATATTGAAGGGATACAATAATACATTAATCCACACTTTACTAAGGAATAAATATAAAATAATTCAACAATTTCTGAATACCAAAATTATAATCCAAAAATTCCTCAATGCAAAGTTATAATCTAACAATTTCCTCTATGCAAAATCATAATTTAACATTTACTTAATGTAAAGTTATAATACAATATCATGCCATTTATTATATCAAATATATAATAATATCATTTTTTTTTAACATTAACTATAGAAATTTTACAATTTTTTTACAAGGGTAGCTATATATAAGCAACAAAAAGGATAATCCACATAACTAAAGTAAGGTCACAACTATAAAAAGATTAAAGTATATATACAAATCTATTTATAAAACAACCTAGTAGGGTTAGGCCCAACACTCCATCAGTCATTTGGGTCTCTCACTATCTTTAGCAGGTTAAAAGACCTTTCTACCGTAGAGGGAAAAGGTGTTACAAAGTTAGTATCAGAGCATGGTTTAGGGGTCGGTGACTGCGATGGGAAGGTTTTAGTGTCTTGTACATGTGGTATACCCAGACTACTCATATACAAGGGCTATTCCTTTGGTATCTTTATTCCTCGAGTCGTGTCTTATTCTATTTAGCCCAGATATTTTTGAATTGCTATTAATTTTGTTTACTCCTATATAGATGTAGTAATATCTTGATGTAGACCTAAAAATGATGATGTACCATAGAATGCGGGGCAAGACCAGAATGTGGTTACACCTCCTATAGAGACGGTGAGGGCGACAGATAAATGTTGTCTATAATAAAAAGAGAGACAAATGAGTACATAATAAGATACAAAAAGGAGTATAGGATGATGAAGTGACATCTAGAATAAGCCATTTGATAAATGACAATAGAAAGCCAACGAGTGCTAAAGGCTCACCTTAGGGTTTGTGAGCCTTGTATAATTAGAAAACACATCAAAAATTAAACGGGTGTTGATATATATATATATATATATATAGCCAAGACTGTACTAGATCATACACACATTAGCTTATGAGGTTACTAAAAAGAATAGAAAATTGCACAATAAGAATGAAATGAGGACTTTGAGAAATAAATTGATTAGACAGTAAAGCAGAGATGCTGATGAGATATATATAAATATATGTGTGTGTGTGTGTGTGTGTGATTTATTATGTATATACACATGATGTTTCTGTTGTTACCATGTAAAGCCTTTAGCGGAACTTTGAAACTTATAGAAGAGTGGATAGATAAGTTTCCCGCATAGTTATTCGCACCTGAAGATAGAAAGTATGTGATAAAGAATTTGATCTATTTCTTGAAAATTTTGCAATCATTGTTTTATAAAATGGTATTTATGTTGAGTGTGTGACATGTCTTCAAAAATTTTAAAGTGTGTTATAACCTTGTGAAGGTGTGAGTGGTGATGTAAGCAGTATATGTTGGAAGCTTACTTAGTTTCACAAAGTTTACCTTGAGTAGTATTTTACAGAATTCATAATTAATGTGATTACGAAAATTATTATTCGGAGATATTGTGATTGTATTGAATCATAATGTGCTTGTAATTGTCACTTGATGTTGTATTGCTTAAGGATAAGTATTAATGTTATGTAATGATTTGTGAGATTGTGGATTAATGAGTTGAAATGATAAGGATGTCGCAGAAGTGTTAGATCATCATACGTTATGAATTGTGAGTCGGGGCTATAATATGTGAGGATAGATATTAATATTGTGTGTAATGGTATGTAAATGATTTATTACGTGGAGTAAAAACGCGAACATAAGATGGTTACTTGAACAAAAAAAAAAAAATTGTTGGAGATATTGAATTTTAATGTCGTATTAGGTATGGGTATTATGAATTTTAGTAATGTCCTTTAGTTTGATTAAGGCATCGCTAGCTTTCATAGATTTAATAAACAGGATGTTCAAACCTCTTCTAAACCAAATTGTGATAGTATTTATTGATAATATCATAGTGTATTCCAGGAGTGAGCAGGAATATATTGAGAACCTTCACAAGGTGTTGCAAATACTAAGGGAGCATAGGTTGTATGCCAAATTATCAAAATGCAAATTTTAGCTTTCAAAGGTAATATTCCTTGGACATGTGGTATCCAGAGAGAGGATCAATGTGAATCCACAGAAGATTGAGGTTATACAAAACTATCACTGACCAACTAGTGTGACAGAGATATGGAGTTTTCTGGGGTTAGCTGGCTATTATAGACGCTTTGTGGAAAATTCTTCTAAACTTGTTACTCCATTAACCTGGTTAACTCAGAAAAATTTTAAGTGTGAGTGGATTAATCATGTTTTACATAATTCCAGACTTACATTTCTTTATCTTAAGAAACCCTTTTGTAGTTGATAAAAGCTTTGGGTTTATAAATGTTATTAAATTGACCTTGAATCTCAGCGAAAATCAGACTAGTTATGATTTTCGATAGGCCGAGTTTGTGTGAAACTATTGGGAGTGCTTAATGTCTTGTTTTATGGTTATTTTATAAGGATGTTAAAGTATTTAAATTATGTGAATGGCCCTTGGGGCACTGATAGCTAGTTACACAATTTGTGTACAAATTTGATATAAGAGTGATATGGCATTGAGTCGGCAAATATTTATAAATGAGTATTTGTTCAATTGCCGAATTATGGAATTCATAAAGGATGAGCATGTTATGGCTAAAATGTATTTTGCGTGGTATTTATGGAAACGTGAAATTTGAGTCTCGATATGATGATTATGATCGATGATAAATTACATTGATTTACGAATTTCTTTTGAATTCAAGGTCATAGACTCAGATTATAGAAATGTTTATTTTGTTGTATTGCAAATGTATTGAGATACATTGAGTCTAGGAAGTGCAACTTTGGGTTGTGACATTTGAGAATGGATATTAAAATGGTGTGATGGTTATATATATTGCTTTATTCTATTAGATTAAAAGGTGAATATAGAGTTATTATTGGAATTTGATATGAAAATATATGTTTTTTTATTGGATTTGGATATAGGCTTATTAGATTTAATAATTGTTATGGTTATTTAAAAAAAATTCGAGAATGTCAAAGAGGTTAGGTTATTTGTGAACCAATGAGTTGGATTGATTTTGTGATCATTGCTTTATAAACTTATAATTAATGAGAATAGTAAAAATGTTGTCGAGAATGTCGACCGTGTATTGGAATGAGGTGAATTCATGGATTGAGCTACTTGCTTATGCTCGAAGAAAAATGTAGGGGTTTTACGAAATTATGAGCAACTGCATGTGTTCGAATACGTTGACCATTTGTCGAATATGTTGATGATGTTTGGGTTAATATAACTTACGAATTGTAAATGTTATAATGACTTAATGAGATGTGATTCGGCTTATGATGTAAGTGATTATATGATAGAAAAAGATTAACGGTTGAGTTAAGGGGTCTTGAAGTATTTTTCATCTTTTATACCATATTATAAAATTTACTGTGATAAGTACTAAGAAACAATTTCTTTTATTTTGGAAAATATTAATTTGAAAACATGAATTGAAAGTACGAATCGATTTTTATGAGAAATAATTTTAAATGCATGATTTCGAGATTTTGCTCCCTGGTGCCAAAGACGTATCTAGGGGGAACGACATTATGTAACACCATTAGATACTAGAGCCAAAAACAGTTGAGATTGGACAAAATTTATCTTATCTGGAACAACCTACGGTGATAGTTGATAGGGAGATCATGAAGCTTCGTTCTAGATGGATTCATTTGATTAAGGTTATATAGCAACATCATAAAGATTAAAAGACCACTTGAAAATCAGAAGAGCTGATAAGAAAACGATCTCCCCAGTTATTTATAAATGAGGATGTAATGCATGTCCTTACCTAATGTGATTCGAGGACAAATCATTTTTAGGGGGGGAGAATTGTGACGACCAAAATTTTTAAGAAGATTACAATAAAGTTCTGGTGAGCTAAAAAAAAATTCGAATATAAAAGGTTAATAATTTGCAAAATGAATTAATTATAAATAGACAAAAAAAAAATGTGGCATGAATTCGGCCTCATGTTTATATGAAATATTAGCTAAATAAATAAAATTTCATTTATTTAATATTTTAAGTATAATACAAATACAAATGCAAATTAAAGTATAATACAAATGCAAATGCAAATTATAGTATAATGTAAATGCAAATGCAAATGCACATTTAAGTCAAATGTTCCTTTACGTAATACATAAATACATTGATTGGCTTTTAAAAAGAAAGAAGCCTTCTCTATTGGTTTGGTCTTCATTTGTTTTATGATTGACTTCATAAAATAAAACACATAGAATACACGAGGGACAGTTTATTACCGTACATATACATGTATGTAAATATACCTTATTTGCTTAAATTTCTTCATTTGGTAGCATCTTTATTGCCATATTTAACTTAGCAAAATACAAATGAAAACATAAGAGTAATGCCATTACCGTATATACACATAGACCTAAATATATCTCAATGGCTTTAAAAATCCATTAGCCTTATCTTTCTCTCATTTAGTTTTCCATCTTAATTTCTTATTTGACTTTACAAATTAAGAAAGGGGGAGAAAGCTAGCAAAGGGAGACCGAGAGAGGGTGAGAGAGCATCCTTGCATGCATGAGAGAGAGTTGGCCGATTTGAAGCAAATTGAAGGAAGAGGAAGGAAGTTTAGCCATGGGAGAAGGCTTAAAACTATGAAAGAGAGGTGAGAGAGAGAATCGTTGTCCAAATTGAAGGGCAAACAAGGTTTCAATAAGGGATTGAATGGAAAAGAAGTGTGGCTAAAAGGTAAGCATGAGGTAAATTGATACTGAAATGGAATTTGAATCATGTAATTGTTGTTGTGTGTGTGAGTTGATGGTGTTAATGCTGTGAATTTGTTGTGGCCGAGAATTGAGCAGGGAGAAGTGAAAATTTGGTTGGGGTTTTGGTAAGCAAAGTAAGGGAAGGCAAAATGTGTTAAGAGGAGTAAGAATTATGGCTGAATTAGGGTAAGTTGTGACCAAATTGTTGGTGGGAAAGGCTAAAACTGAGAAAGAAGTAATGTCCATGGTTGAAATTTTGAAAGAATGGATGATGGCTGGTCGAAAATTGAAGAAACATTAGGAGACCAAGTGAACCGAGAGGAGGAAAGGAAGGAAAGCCAAAACATAAAAAGGGAGAACCAATTTCAGCAGCCAATGTAAGTGTTTATATGTTGAATTAGTAATATTGATGTTAAATGTGCTAAATTGATGATTTATGTGAATTATGTATCTTGGTAGTCAATTTGTGGTGAATGAATGATGAAACATACATGAATTGGTTTGGGGCATTATGTGGCTATGTGAAATTGTGATTATATTGTAAAAATATAATTTACAAAATATGGTCGATAAACTTGCAAAGTGTTGATGCAAGCGATATGGTATTGCCGAAAATCGGACACAAATTTGCAATGCTGGTAGGTCGCAGTTGTATGTTCAAGCAAAGGATGATTTGAGTTGATAAATTTTTATATAAGAGGGTTGTGGGGTAGCGCATGTGAACGGAGTGCCAAGCGAGTGAGAGAGTAAGCGAAATGCATGAGCATTAGTCGCATAAATTTTTGCACAGGGTTCGGTAAAACAGGGATTTCGGGAGTTCTAGACCTCGAATTGACAAACCGTAAAATGTTACAAAAACTAGACACATAGGGGCATGACATAGCAAAAATTAGATCTAAATGTTAAGTGAGTCAGTATAGTTTATTATTTGAACCAAACCACCCTTTCGAAGGTAAACAACCGACTACACTAAGCAACGTGGAGAAAAATGGTTATAACTTGAGTGTTCCGACTCATAATGTGAATCTGTGAGAAGCAGTAGAAACTAGACACATAGTAGAATATGTCATGAGAAATTTAGAATGAAATACCTTACCTATGCAACACATCGTATTGTTAAAATTCATTGATGTGCAAATTGTATTGTACGGGTGATCGAAATGGGCAAGTTTGATTTAGTCTTGTGAGGGGAACGACAGATTCCATTCATAGCATATTTATGTATCTATTTAGTTTTAAAGAATGACTAAAATGGGCAAGTTTGATTTAGTCTTGTGAGAGGAAGGGTAAATTTCATTCATAGCATATTTATGTATCTATTTAGTTTTGAAGAATGAATCTAACACAATAATATATGTGTTGTAGATCGTCAGGCCGACCATCTATTGATGCCACGGTAGTGTAAATACACTGCTGTTACTAAGGCGAGTGGGTGCTTGTTGTGTATGTATGTATGATTGCACTTGAAATGAGTATTGAAATTGTGTATGATGTACAAACAGTTTAAATCATATTAAGTTGTGTTAAGATACACCTAAAATGATTATACTATTTGATGACAAATAGTAGTGATATGTGATGACTTATTGATGTTTATGCATAGGGCATAGATGCAAGTATATAAAAGGGGATCAATACTGATGTTATCCTTGAACTCGATTGACATAAGAATTTGGTTACATATAATTTGTTGTGTACTAAATGAGGCCAAAAAGAATGAGGTTATTGTATGTTTGACAAGATAATGGCTGTAAGTGATGATTGTTGCCTATATATATGTAGATATATTACGTGATGATGCGAAATGAAAGGTTGAGATGTTGTACCTTGTGATTTGTTTGTGTATGATGATTGTATTGTATGACTGAGAACGACCATAAATGAAAATAGTTGGTTATTGTTTATGGATATTTTGTTGTAATATGAAATGAAAAGGATTGAATATCTTGAGCTTGTGAAATTATTGTGTGTACTGTGGTTGAGATTTGAAAACAGGGGGATGGCAATACGTAACGCCCCTGATGTTTGTGATAGGGGGATGGCGATACGTAACGCCCCTGGAAATTGAATTATAACTTGGGGACGGCAATACGTAACGCCCCAAGAATACCTGCAAGTTATTTCTGTGTTTAGAGGGACGGCGATACGTAACGCCCTTGAGCACCAGTATTTTTTAGTGCCTTGGGGGATGACGATACGTTACGCCCTAAGGCACTAGTATATTCATTTAGGTGTTTGAGGGGACGGCGATACATAACGCCCTTAAACACCGGCATATTGTGAAATGATGTGAAATGTTTGATATATTTAGTAATGTGAAATGCTCCTTGGCGTGTATAGATTGTTATATGATAATATATACTTAATGTTAAACTACGAATGTAAATTTAAATATGAGACATGATTTAGTATCTACAACCACTCACTGAGTCAAGTAGGACTCACCCTTTTTTTTTTTTTTTTTAGTTTTACAGGATCTGGTAACTTGGTGAGTAGTTATAGCAGTTTGGAGACACGATGTAGAGGAGGAGTTAGTCGCAGTCACTACTGTATTGGGTCTATCTTACATAGAGATTGATGGTGTTGCTTTGCATGTCATATTTTGTATGTTAGATATTATTTAGATAGTGTATATATAAATACCCTGTCATATGTGCAGTCAGTGATATTTTGTGATACAGAGTATTATTTGAGGTTGTATATATATATATATATATATTGGTATATATGTCAGTTATGGTAGCATGAGGCCTAATTATATCTATATATAGATGTTGATGTGAGTTTGAGTAAGAATGCATGTGCACAAGATTGGTAAGGCTTAGGGTGACAGAACGAACTTGTCGCCTGCCAATAACTCCCCAGACTTAGGGATGTTACACCTAATTTATTTTTATGATATACAGTAGATGAAAGAAATTGGCTTTAACACATGTTTTGGTATGACTATAAGATTTGGTATGATTATGATAATTTTGGGGATATTTTAGCTTTTGATGCCACATATAGAATAAATATCTATGAGAAGCAGTTTGTAATGTTAGTCGACACTAACCACACCACAAGACAACAATATTTGATTTTGCCTTGCTTTAGGATAAGACGGTTGATAGCTACCCTTGGCAATTACAAACATTTCTAACGGTTGTAAATGGCAAGAAACCGAAGTTAGTAATCACCGACGATGACAAAGCAATGGAGAAAGCTATCAAAAGAATAATGCCTGAGAGTTCACATTGATTATGTTGTTAGCATCTGGAGAGAAATGCACAAGCTTTTGTAAAAGATGTGAACTTCACTAAGCCCTTTAAGGATTGTATATTGAGGATCGTGACCTTTGAAGGGTTTATTCGTAAATAGTTTTTTTTTTTTTTTTTTGTGGATAAGTTTAATATGCACCAAAATGAGTAGTACAAGAAAGCTTATGAAAAGTGTCACAAGTGGGCGAAGACATACTTGCAAAGGAAATTCTTTGCTGGAATGCGAAGCACGCAAAGGTGTGAGATTATGATTGCTTACCTCAATTGGTTTGTTTAAAGTAAGCGCAAGCTTTTTGAGTTTGTACAACAAGTTGACCGTCTTATTACTCGTGCTCATAATAACGATGCCAAAGATGACTTTGAAAATTCATACAGTGTTCTGATAGTTCATACATTGTTCTGATAATGTCAATACATCTGCAAAGCCTTATGAGGCATTTGTATCTATGTACACATGTTAGGTGTTTTATTAGGTAAGAAACAGTTACAGCGAGAGACATCATTAGTTGTAGTGTTTTTGCAAATACCTGCATTTATCAAATTTCACAGTTTAGCAAACCACAATCAATATGGACAGTTGCGTACGAAACAATAGAATTGGAAATTCATTGCTCGTGTTTGTTGTTTGAATCATGCGATATCCTATGTTGCTATGTATTTTTTGCGATTAAAAAGGAACATATGTTGAATAGTGTTAACAAAATTATTCTTAGCAGATGGATGAAGGATGTAAAAATTGGCAAAGTGGTGGATTTGAACTTGCTATATGTGGACGAATTGTCTGAAAGTAAGCTCACTTTGGTTCACTCATTGCGGCATGCAATCGGTTATGTTATGTCACATGTAACAGCGACAAGGCATGTAGGGAGATAGTTAACGAAATAAATAGCTTAATTAATAGAACAATGGTAATGAAAAATTTATCCAGTAGGATGAAAAAAGTAGATGGAGTAAGTAAGCGGTGGCATATCATTGTTCAAGATCTAACTATTACCAAAACTAAGTGAAGAAACACAAATCACCACAATGAGTGCAATGATGGTCGACGTTGTAACGTATGCAAAGAGGTGAGGCATATGAAATACACATGTCATAGATATAGTTTTGAAGTTAAAGAAAGGCCATTGTATAATGTCTTTACTAGGAATGAAAATAGTGCTAATTACACTTTTAGTGTTAGCGTGACTAAATTGTTTGCACAGCCATCACATGGAATGAAGGATAGCAAATAGTCTACATATGAGCAAACCTCATGTCAGTTACCATTGTTTATCTAGCAAATTGATGCGAGATCAAGTCAAAAGCATGCACATGGTATGGAAAAATGTGTGTGAAAATTATCAACCGACGTCTCTCTATTAACTTCTGAGAACTGATGGTGTCATGTTAAATTGTAAGTGAATCTTATACCTAACTAAGTGCAATTTAACATGAACCACAGTGTTTTGGGTTTTGTAATGGGTTCATAGTTAAATGATATTTTTTTGTAGGGCTAATTTTTGTATTAGTGATTGGTTAAATGTAAATATACATAGGTAGAAATACCTTTTAAGTTGCAGCAATGGTATTTTTTCTTAAGAAGTTCATAGTGTCATAAAATGTTTGGATTACTTATTTTATTGTATATGTTTTGATTGACACTATTACAAGTTAAACACCATGATCATTTTAGTTTCTTTGCATCGATTGCATAAGCTAAGAGCATTTTACAAACTCCAATCATGTGTTGGTTGATTTCACTAACTATTTCCTTGATCAATGAACTTATCCTTGCAAACCACAAGTTTAATTAATGGAATCTTAATATTACAAATAACTACAACATTTTATATCTCACTGCACATATTACCATTACCAAATTAAGCAGGAAGTGACATGTTTAGAAAATATGTGCATTAAAATGGATTATAAGCATTACAAATATGTACAATGTCCACATCAAACTGACTAAAACTAAGGACAATACATATAAAAAATAAATGTTTTTATTATGTGCATGAAAATAAAATTTTGTAAGTGCAAATAACTATAACATTTATATTGCTAAACTGCTTCAAAACTAAGAGAACACACAAAAACAGTGTCATCAGCTTGCAACTATTGCACAAGTCACTGATTCTGAAACAATTTGCATCAAAATTGTTGTGGTAGCAACATATGTTGGCCACATTTGATAGACCAAAAAGATACATATGGATTGAAATGTACATTTGGAGGTTATCCACACCATTCTTAACACCTATGCATTTATTGTAGTAGCTATGCGTATGAAAATAATGCAAATAGTGTTACTTATCAGTAATTACTGATTTTAAGGGCCAAACAAAAAATATGAATACATAATTGCAAACACAAAACGAAGGATAATAATCGCAAGGAACAAGTCAGCATTTTCAATTCACCCATATGCCATATTCATTAATTAACAATATATGTTACAAGAAATTGAAATCGTAGTCAAGTGTCAACTCTCTCAGCTTTTATATTGACCACCAATACAGTCACATTCACAAAGCAATCTTAATTGACAAAATGCTTTCAAATAGGTAAATCCAATTTCTTTCATGTTCTTATTTCAATGGTGGTATTTGGTTGCATTACATAAAATTATTTATCAAGATATGTAACAAATATACTGTCTATCAAAGCACAACTAAAATGTTATCCATGAATAGTCAATTGGAAAAAGTGAAAGGGACGACAAGTTTAATCTACAAAAGTAAGCAGTAGGTTAAAATTGTAAACAACAACATACAACAACATATATATGGTAGGATAGAGACATCTGATAATCGAAACTAACTACGCAATAAGACATTTGAGCTCATCATCAAATACAACCTCGAATACTTCAAACACTCCAGCTTTAAAAATAAATTTGCTAGCCAAACAAAAAATAAAATCGTAAGGTGATAGCTGATATTTACTTGGGTATTGAGTATGATCATATCTTCACTAGAAAAGGGTTTGGCTCACAAAAGTTTGTGGTTCTGATGTTTTTGGCTTCATAGTGGAATTGTCTAGCTACACATGATAAGTAATGAAATTTATAATAGTAAATGGAGGGAAAAAATGCAATTAACATTTTATTTATATAATTTGTACCTCATCAACCAGCAATGTAATAGAAAAGAGAGGTCGTGGTAATGTTTTTATGTCATCTACATTTTTATCATCTAAAGGCTTAACTCCTAACAATTGGCATAGAGGACCTAATTGTTCATTAAACTTCGTGTGTCGACAATCAATGCTATTTTTATTTGTAGTCCATATGTGACATGTAACCTTTTCATTCACAAGACTCTTATTATTTTTCGGAGCCTCTATAGATGAAACTACCATGACAAGGGAGACGTTGATTGGAATTCCTGCAGCAACATTCTTGGTAATTAATAAAGAATGATATCTGAAAGTAGTTGCCTTTGTTGTATTTGGAAAGCTGCTGGTGTCATGTCTCTTTAACTCCTCAAACCATTTCTTTAACTTTACCAATCTATTGTCTAAGTTGTCCAACTTTTTCATTACACAATTCGGGTTATTCTCATTCTTCAAATGGGTTCTTTCTAGTTTTTCAATGATGCGCTTCAATCTTATCTCCAACTCAGGCTGATGACTGCTACACTTTACTTAGGGGCAAAACTCCTCAACTTCACATAGTAAAACCTACCATACAACATATAATTATTTTTCACAAAAGTATTTGTACAAATTTTTACTATTCAATGGGGTGATCAGCATACATAATGTGCATACACATGTGAAAACATGATAAAAATATTACTTGTTTATTTATTTAAAGAATGACATTAATAAACTATCACAAGTAATGCAGTAATTGTTAGAGATATGCCCTAAAACCAATCATGTTATACGGTTTAGGGGTATCATTCTTATGTATATATAACTTTGTAATTAATTATAAATTAGTTTATGATTAAAAAAATGGCATTTATATCATTTTGCATATTCAGTTGCGTATATATATAAATATTGTATATAAAATGCAAAATGAGATCCCGTGATGTATTATGACAACAGAACTCTATCTGCAAAGAGTTGTAGATATGAGTACAAATTCTAATTTAAATACATCCGAATTAGTTTCCGGTTGAGGTATTGTCATATGAGAGTATGACATTGTATAACTGGCATGTTTGATGCTGCCAAGAATTAATATTTTATGCGAATAGTTGGGTGACGAGTCATATGTCATAAGAGTATAAACATGGGTAATACATTGGAAAATGTGTTACTGAACATGACCAAACATGATGAATCACATGGATGATTATTCACGGTCAATAATATGTCACACAGCTGTATTAGTGTACTATTAGTCTTTTGACCTGAGGAGTCACAGTTGTCCTCTGCATTAAGGCACTTTGTTTACTTATGTATATCACACCAGGCTAGCCACGCCTGGTGAAAGAAGCTTGCTGGTAATGTGTTTTTGGTATATGAGGACAAGTGATGATCAAGATGGAATCTACTGGCTCAAATATTTGAACCTGAGATTGAACAGAACATGAGCTTGAGTATGCTCTGTTTTCGTGAGCAGTGGAAGCGCGACGCACGAAACAAACTTTCGAGGGCACAACCGCTGTGGGGGAGCCATGAGCATCTTAATGAACCTGCAGAATAGGCTCCCAATCGATCTTGACATGCACACATGCATGTTTCGGGTTTCAAAAATCATGTTTTGTTTCGAAAACAAAACAAAGAAAAAAAACTAACCTTTGGCCTTGCAATCCGAAACAGCAACTACCTTGCTTCCATGGATGTCCACACATGTCGGTGTTGACGATGCCAGTTTCGGCTTGGTTGGGATCTTTGAGCTTTGGTTTAAGCTTCACCAAGCTTACTAAGCTCTCTCTCTTTCTAGCCTTTCTCTTCCTCTCTCTTCTGGTTCCTATTCTAGTTCACAACCAAAACACCACACCAAGCTTTGCTTCACCAAGCTACTCTTAGTTGAAGAAGAAGAAGAGGCTCCTGGTTTCTCAAAACACGGAAGGAAAAACAAACAAAAAACAGAGAGGTTAAACTATTTTATTTTCATAACGTGTTCTGTGTATATATATGTGTATATGTAAGCTTAACCCTTAAGTTTTCTTGTTGATCAAATCTTTCCACTGACTCCCACAATCATGAATCAACCCACTTACATTTACAAAATATCACAAAGAGATTAATGCAAGAAGATTAATACATTAATACATTATTAATATTTTAGGTCAGCAATGTGCATCATTAACCAAATACATACATCACATTAATACACATATACATACATTAATATATTAATACATTATTAATATTTTAATACATTCTAAATATAATATATATACATTAATCAAATTAACATATATATATATATATATATCAAAATGAGAAAGAGAGAGAGATATAATTATATATATACATATACACATTACTTTAATATATATATACATATACATTTTTATATACACATATAAAAATAAATATCTTACATATATATATCATTACCTTAATAATATATATATAT